>JAUZSX010297899.1:0-13404 GCA_034780655.1 Idiosepius hallami
AAAAAAAAAAAAAAAAAAAAGAAAATTCATTAAAAAAATTTTTTTTTAAATAATACAAGAATTAAGGTTTCTTTTTTTAATGGCATATAAATACTTGTAAATTCTGTTACGCAAATTCACAGAATCCGTTCACATATTTGTTAACTAATAATTTGTAGATAACTCTTTGGCTATAAAGACATGTGAAAGGAAATACATATATATATATATATATGTGATAAAAAATTATTAGAAAAAACAAAAAACAAGAATGTATATTAGTGCCGACCCGTTTCAGATGTTTTTCCTTCTTCAGGGCACATTTATTATTATTATTATCGTTATTTATATTTTATCCATTAGGTCTTGTTAGAGACAAGGTATTTTCGATATAATGACAACAAATGAATATATAATAGTAATATACAGTCTTTTTTTTTTTTAAATAATTTTCTATCACATATCGTGATTTACTTTCCCATTTTTCTAGCATATATATATATATATATGTGTGTGTGTGTGTTTAATAGTATTCACTATCTGGGTTTCACCACCAGGATTATCAGGAGAATACCTTTTAATATAACAATTAGTATAATCAGAATTTTTGTTATCACTTATATTGTTCTTGAACATTTTAGCTGATTGACTCTTCAGCCTTTGTCAGATGATTGTTAAGAACATTGCCCAAAACAATGCTTATAGAAACTTAATATATATACAAACTTACACTCATTAATTCTGCAAGATGTTTTTTAGTTTTTTCCTATTGAATCAATGTATTTTATGTAATTCATCATTGAACGACCATCGTTCGTACAGATTTCTAATATTCATTTTCAAAGCCTTTTCAACATTTTTCAAGACATTTCCCACGTTTTCAAGGACTTTTCAAGGCTAGACCCCAAATTCAAGGACTTTTCAAGTCTGTGCAAACCCTGACGACTATATGGAACTTCTTAAATAATAACTTTTGAATAAAGAAAAAGAAAAAACCCAAAAGTTAACAATTTTTGATTACCTTAATAAGACGATTATGTTTCTGCAATTCTCGACACAAACTTTCAAGTTGGCTTTTGGCCATCACAGCTTTATTATTTTCCAATTGTAATTGTTCTTTTTGACGAGTCAACTAAAAATAATAAGAAAAAAAAGATACAGAAAATTTAAATGATGAAGAAAGGCTAAACTCACATCTAGACTCATCCTTAGAGACTTACTCTAACTAGACTGAAAAAAAAAAAAAAAAAAAAAAAAAAAAAAAACACTGATGAAGTTCTCTTTAACAAAACCTGTATAACAAATATATTTATATGGTTTTACTTCCAAAACTCAGAGATAAACTTAAAATAATATTTAAAATAAAACTTTGAAAGATAAAAGGTATTCATAATACATAAAGGGATTATAAATTCTATTAATTTCAGAACAATATACATATATCCACTTGATGACTGCGCAAGCGAGAAACTGCCAGTTGCCAAAGGCTGTTGACTGATATTAAGCACTCTAACTTTAAATTTAATCAACCTTACTACACGGATTAATATATAAGATGTATTCATCAGTGATGTTGATATAAATAAAATATTTTAAGTAAAATAAATGAATCTTACAACAGCTAATTTCCTCTGGTTTTGTTTAGAATTTGCTCCAAGTTCACGATTCTCTTCATGAAGTTCAGTGTATTTTTTACACAAAGCTGCTAATTTTTCTTCTGGGGTTGTTAAACTACTCAGGGCACGAAGAATATGGTCTGTAAAAAAACAAAACAAAAATTCTTCACATTTTTGCTATTAAATATGAAAAACATTTTAAATCTTTTTCTTATTTTTTTTGTTAAATTACATATTTATGATAATGAATTATCAGTAAAAATCTTAGCCCATTATGTATTCAAGTCTAATTTCCAATATTCATATTTTTTACACCTTTCAGTTTCCAATACATATTAATACTAATATGGGGGTCCATAAAGTCTATTTGTATTTATGATGGAAATAATCTATAAAAATTTTTTATAATTTTCATGTTGTCCCTAGTTTTGAATAAAGTTATTAAATAATTCTTCCCACAAAATTTGTAACAATTTTTAGAAAACTAAAAAAATATGTGAATGAGAAAATTGTATTATTACCCTTTGGTATTGCTAATGATGGAGGACATGTATAAACTTAAATAAAACTTCTGTTTAAACCTTTTTTTTACAGATTATTTCTATTGCAAATTCAAATAGAATTTTTTTCTTTAGTGCAAACAGATTTTAAGATTTTATAAAACATTGTCTAATTATTTTTTTTGTATTCATGTTTTTCATTGACTGTATAATTTTGGCTAATGAAGAGTAAAAAATGTCCATCAGTGAACAGCTATCATTTGTTTGAAAAATAAATAATTATTAAATATCAAAATAAAAGACACAAAACCTGAATTGTAGCAAACAATAACTGTTTACATTACTTTTAACTCATTTAAAATTGTTCTATTAAAATCGAAGAAGCCATTAGTACTAAAAACTGATGATGTGGAAATAAAGAAAAAGATAAAGTAAATAATTCTTAAAATTTCAATCTTTAAAAGTGTTTCTTCTGTTTATTAAAAAGGAAATCTTCAAACTAGCAATTGTTTTTTCAATCATAATCTTATGAAAAAAGAAAAAATTCTAAATAAGCTCCAGTAAATGTGATGTTAACATTAAAATGTATCTAAGCCATTACAAAGCTTTACTTTTTCAAATAACAGATTATACATAAATTAACAAAAACTATTTTTATGTATTCTTTAAATGAATTAATTGACCAATTAATTGGAATATTTTATTTTTAAACAAAATTTAATGAGTAACTCAAATAACAGAATAATATTTCATTGATGACATTGCTCATTTTTTAGGTCCATAAAAATACGCTTATACTGACTAAAAAAAACAAACAAAAAAAACCTTAAAAGAATCAAAGTGTTTTTTTTTTTTTCAATTTAATCCAAGACCAACAAAAACTTAATATTTATTATATTATTGTATTTCTTTATCATAGAAAATTATAACTAATTTACATATTGGTATCAGATTTAAGTATTAAAAAATATCTTAATAAAAAAAAGCCCAAAAATTATAAACAATCATTAAAATTTATGTACATAAAATATTACAATTTACAAGGTGTCCAAAAAGTTACTGTGCGATAGAAAATAATATCTATATGCCAATAGAGGACATTTCCAGCCTTTCTTTTAAAATAAGCTATGATACTATAAATAAATGAAAACCCTTTTATTGGTAAAAACTGTAATGTCTAAATATTTTATAATAAAAATTAATGTTTATTAGTTTATTGAAATTTTTACATATCCACATGTTCACAGCAACTTTTAGGACACCCTGTACAAATAAATCATAGAACCAAAGATTATTATAAAAAAAGAAAAAAAAAACCTTGTAAAATTAAATATCTAAAAAGAACCGTTTGAATAGAAATAAGATGAAATTAATTTGGAAGAAATATCTTGGGTAAAAACTCACCACAAATCTGTCTTTTCCAAATCCAAAATTGAAAAAAACAGAAATTCATAACACCAACAATTTATATTGAGAGCAAACACAATGAAAAATACAATAATCAGACTTAAAATAGCAATTCTCTCAACAAACGCAAATAAAACATTTTAGGAAAGCCAGAAAGAATTAAAATAATTGGATAAGGAAATTGTCTCCATAAAAGTCGAACAAAGTGAATACATATTTAGAATCACTATTAATAAATTATTATTAAAATTACTAATATCATCATCATCATTTTTATTATCAGAAAAAGAAGAACATGAACTAATTTGAATCATGTCCATTACAAAGTTTCAGTTTTATTTTCTTTTTGAATTAGATTTGCTATTGTGTACAAAGTCTGTGAACCATACAATTTTTTTCCAGTTCATTTCCTCTGTATCTCTTATATTTTACACAGGATACACTGAACAATTAGATTCATTTATAGATTATTATTATTATTATTATGATTATTATTAGAAAATCCATTGTAGCAGCTATTATTGAATTTCACTGAAGCAGAAGAAATGGTGGCTAGCCCCATGTTAGATGAGCATAATTTGTAACATGAAAAATTTAAACAATATTAAAAATTATTAAAAAAAAATAAATTTCATATTGATTTTACAAAGGCCGTGTCAAAAATAAAAATAGAATTCTAGTTCTTTTGTTTTATGGCAAATCAACCTTTTTAGGTCACTTAATGCTGAGAACTATCATTTTTTTTATAAACATTCGTTTGTTCACACATAGATGAGTTACTCTCCCACTCCAAAGTTAAGAAGTTTCATCTGGGCGAGGCAGGCAAAAGAGAAAGTTAATGTAAAGGCTTGACTGGGATTTGAACTTGTATATAATGATTCCAGAGTTAAAGCTTTTACCACTGCTCTAGTTTCGCTGTGTAAAGTGCAATAACCAATATGTTTGCTAAGTTTGATGGCATATCAACCTTTTTAGGTCATTTAATGGAGAATGAAAACATTTTTGAGAAATGTTCTTTTTATCCAGACCTAAATACTTTTTTTATAACACAATACACACTATTTAACCCATAGCTGTAGGATATGTGGAAATTCACACCTTTCTCAAGGGTATTATTAGTTCAACATGAAGTTAAACGGAATGAATAGGTTTCAAACTTGTCTATTGTGGTTCTGAAGTCCGATTGCTTATCCACTGTCCCAAGTGGACTACCCCACCACATGGGGTCAGTCAAAAGAAAACAAAACAAAAAAACAAAACAATAAAACAAAACAAAAGAAAAAAAAGTAAAAAAAAAAAGAAAGAAAAAAAAAGAAAGAAAGTAAAAAGAAAGAAAGTAAAAAGAAAAGAAAGAAAAGAAAGAAAAAAAAAGAAAGAAAAAAAAAGAAAGAAAAAAAAAGGAAAGAAAGAAGAATCCTTACCATTTGATTTATCATCCTTTTTCTTATTCTTCGAATTAGCTTTTTGTGATTTGCTGGCTTGATCTTTGTTTTCTCCTTTCTTCATTTCATTCTTACCAGAGAGATTGGCATTATTATTCTTATTGTCTACTTTTGGGGTCTCTACGCTCGTCGTTGTATTATTGCTATTGGCATTTTTTTTGTTCTTCTTTTTGTTACTACTACTACTAGTAGTAGTAGTAGTAGTATTAGTGGTAGTGGTTGTAGTGTTGGAATTGGTAGTCTGTGCCGTAGGATTGTTGTTATTCGTGGTGGTCTCTACAGAAGAGTCTGTATTAGCAATTTTGGGGGTGATTAGCAGAGGATTATTATTATTATTATTATTGGAAGCAGTAGTGGACGTGTTGGTGGTAGTGTTGTTAGAAGAGGGAACAGCAGAAGTATTGTCAAGAATCTTTAGAGAATTGCCGCTTTCTAACGGTTCCGATTCTCCATTGTCAGAGTTCTCAAAGACTTTTGGTTTTTCATCCGCTTCATCGTTTTCTTCTATTTCCAAATCAATATCGTCCGTATCGTCGAGATCGGGCACATAGGCAAGAGTCTCCAACAGATCGTCACTAGCTGGACTAACTTCCCGACTGCTCAAGTTGTCCTCGAGGCTTGAAATAGAGAGCATTTCCGTGCCTGCGCTTAACGACTCCATTGCTGGCGGAGATTTAGCTGACGGGACACTTACAGCAGCAGACGAAGATGGTGATACTAGTTGATTTTCTGTCAGTGAAGGGCCTGGCTTTTCTGAACAGAGGAGTTTTTCTTCTTTATGGGAGACTAACAAATCAAGAGAGTCACCTTCTATCAAGATTATTGTTTCAGTTGGTCCAGCAGTCACTTCTTCTGTTACGAAACGAGATAGGATTGCGACTCGGTCTAAAACTTGTTCCTTAAATGGAACTGAGTTTTTAGGAATCTGACTGATTGGATTTTTCACCTGTGGGCAAACATTCTCTGGTTTTTTAATTAATGAATCTTCAGAAGCAATCTCATCCTCTTTACCTTGCTGGCTCAAATTTTCAAAGTGAGAGTTTACAGGTTGATCCAGCTGCTGATTTTGAGAAATCAGTATCAATTGTTCCTTGATACTTGGATATGAATTTGAAGAAGATACAGGCTGGATTAATGCATCTGCTGATCTTACTTCTGCCTGTGGGTCAAGTTGTAAAACTTCAGTTTGTAAAGGTTCAACAAATCTCTTGATATTTGTAGACAGCTCAAGTTGTTCGTTAGTTACTAACACGTTTAAAGGACCCTCGCAAAGTTGATCCTGATTTTCAAAACTCTTTAATAATGTCACAGGCTGATGAAATGAATCACAACCCTTTGATTCCTGGTTAATAAACGTTGTAATCAAATCCGCAGAAGGCTCACAAACATTTTCATATAGTGGCGGTGGTGACGAGGTGCCAATGCCAGAACACTCAATTATGGCTTCTTCCGAAGATTCTAAAAGACCAACTTTTAATTCATCCTCTTCTTTTTCTTGAGTTTTTGAAACATTTTTCAACAAATTATCATTTTCTTCTTGAACAATATTTTGATATGGAACTTGTGAGATTATCTTGTCAATTGATGATGATGATGATGAACAAGTGAGTGTCAACTCTTCAGTCTTTTGAGCACATTTACCACTTTTTCCAGGGTCCTCAGTGACTACAGGTATCAGTACGTGTTCACTTGGTGTTTTTGGTTGCAAAGTGTACACAATATCTTCCCCCTTTTCTATTGAAGATGAAGAACACGACTCATCTGCTTCACCATCTAGTATCTGAAAATTAAACAAAAAAAAAATAAGAGAATTATTAAATCAATACATTTGATCGCATTTAAGTCTTCTAAATATTTCAGAAGAAAAATAAAGATTCTCTTATAATTACTATTCAAAAATAAGATTTTAAAACATTTTTCTTTTTGGAATGTTTTTATGAAGAGACATTAAAGAACAAAAAAAAATGATGCCATCGTAGTTATTGGATCTACATGGATGATTTTGGTTTAGTTTATTACTAGAGCTGTGACAATAGGAGTTTATTTCAAAAATATTCTTGTTACTTAACTATTTTGTGATTTTAACATTTCTTTAAATTCTGTAGTTAAATCTATAAACTACATTAGTTTGTACTTAACTCTAATTTTCAAAATTCAAGCTGAGTACTTTCTCCTTACTCTTCCAGTGGCCCAACATTCTAATTATCACTGACTAATTGTTGGAAGATTTTGAAATCAAATAAAATACCTTTACCATATTTTAATATCATAAATGTGTTTTATCTAAAAAGTTGATCTAGATGTAAGTTCTGTAGATAATAATGGCATATAGATCATAGAATTATTGCCATAGTCACTGTTATGGATTTCAGTTTCAAATGGCTAGTAATGACATGGTTGGCAGTCTTATATCATAGTATCTTTATCGTGACACCATCACAATCAAACAAGGGCTTAGAGAGACCCTGTTCTCCCTCATCGAAGAAAAACTATCCTGCACCAGATTCCAACGGAGTATTAAATTATTATTTTATTTCATTTATTTTTTTTTTTTTCAAATAATATCTCGTGGCACTTTTTGTGGGGATTCATATCTTTCCCAAGAGGATTAGTCCACTTATGAACATTAATGGAACGACTAAGAATTCCCTCTCATATAATAAATACACTGGAATCAAATAAATGTTTATCAATAGTGATTAAAAAGATTTTAAAGTATTGTTTTCCTGAAAAACAAAAACAGATTTTTAAACTTTAAACCACAATCAAATCTTGATTATCTTTCAATAAAAAAAAAAACTTAAACCCAAAAATATAAAAAGTGATGATTTTTTGCTTTGAGATAATTTATAAATGTTACATTACTTTTTGTCTATAGATCAGGTTTCATATTTACTCGGTCGAGCACCAAACCAAGTTAGGCACAAGGCCATTTTCACGTGCTCTATATACCTGGGCTTTTTGCATTCAGTGTTACTCTTCACCTAGACTAGTTGCTCTCCCGAGTTAACGAGCCCTATCTGCCAGAGGCAGCTAAAGTGATTCTAATTGTTTTGACTGGGATTTGAACTAGCGTAATATGATTCCAGAGCCCAAGCTTTTACCAGTGCTCCATCGTCCTTTCCCAACATATGGTATGAGTGTAGAGATTGGAACATCTCATTAAATACAAAGGGTAAATTTAACCCAATCAGTCACAGAGCAAGAGGGAGTTAATTCCCTTCTATTTTAGGAAGCCCAATTCAACAGATTTTTCCAATTCACCAAATCTCAGACTAGAGACCTGACTAGTGAATTTAATGCTGTTAGTACTACTAATACCAACACCACCACCACCACCACCATTGCTGCTGCTACTACTATTGGAATATTTTGGATAAATTACTGTTAAATCAATTTTACTGAGTTTCAATTTTATCCTAAAGAAAATCAGGAACCAAAAATAAAAAATATTTCAAGGTTTGAGATTTCTTTTTTCCAAAAAAATATTTTTTCTATTAGGGTTTCAACAAATTCCACCATTTCGAGGGTCCACGTGTATTTTTTTAAATAATTTTACATATTTTTTTTTTAAGTGGAATCCTAGTTTATTGAAAGAAAACCAATTAAAACTAATCGAAATGTTAAATAAAAATTTCACATTGCAATATTTTTCGATAAAAAAAATTAATTATTAAAAGAAAATTCACATTGGCAGATTACAATATTTTAATTTAAAAATTTGATAATATTTTAATTGTAAAAAAAAAGTTAATTATTTAAAAGGTTATCACGTCTGAAACTGGATTGTCTCCACCAAAGACCAAATCGCTATCAATTAAATCAACTTCAAATACTTACAAATTGTTTTAAAAAAAAACTATTTTTAATTCTAAAGGGAAGGAACTCATTTTCAACTGCAGATTCATCTGCCAAAGTTGTCAAATTCAAGTGCAACCAGCTACAGTTACCCGCTTCCCATGTATATTTAATTCACCATACATGCAAATGACAAAAGATATATTTAAACAATTTATTTGTCACAAATATATCACACATACAAATCAATTTCTGAATCAATAAAAGCTATTAAAAACTATATGGGAATTCTTTGAGATGAGGTTTCTTAATCTATGCATTAATTTGAGGACTGTTGTGTTCAACTTTTCATCGTTGTTGACAAAGGCCACAGAATAAGTTAGCTGTTACGTGATGAAAATTATTACTATGCAAGATGAGGACAACAGTCTGCAAATAAATAATACATCGTCCAACATACGATTTAAAATAAATTTATAACCATGGATGGGTTCTTAAATTTTTTTCCTTCCATTTTCACTACAAACACATGTATATGGATTTAGATACAAGTGCAAATGGATAAGTTTCATTCATTCAATAACTAAGTTTTAAAAAAATGTATTTCTTAGTATAACTTGTAAAGTAGAAGTGACTTACTGTTGTGTTGACAACGAGCCAAGTCCACAGAAGTTGTGGTGCTTGCTTCGAAAATGCCAATCAAAACTGCACATAAATAAAGAAGCAGAGGAGTTTCAGTGCAAACACAAAAAGCATTAATGAAAGAAAAAAAATCAAAGAAAAGGCATGAAAAATAATAATAATAATAATAATAATAATAATAATAATAATAATAAAATCAAACTATTGGACATTTCAGAAAACATATTTAGAAAAAATAAAAATGTTCTATGAATCTGAGAAGATTTTTTTAAAAAATGCAATATTTTTCTTTCTTTTTTTTAGTCTTATAATATTTGAATGTTGTTTAATAAGAAGAAAACAAATATAATCCTTTAAAAGACATATCTTTATTTTATTCATCTTACTTGAGGATAGTTTATTTAATGTGATTTCCATGTCATTTTTCTTTTCAGGCCATTAGACATTTATGTTTTTGATAGAAATATCAAAATCATTTTTAATAAAACTGGGTGTTCAACAAAACCTTTAATCGTAACAGTTAAAGGAGTTTAGGAAATATTCATAATTCCAAAGTTTTAAAAGGAAGCAAATGCAATCCAAGTCATTACAGATTACAAAGAGCCACTTTTATTCAACAAATTTTAAACATAAAACATATACAAGAAACTGTTTGTTTGGTAATTTGTTAAACTACCCAAAGTTGAGGAAGATAATATGAGATAATGCTATAACACTATTATATAAAGTGTTTTACTAAAGTAATTAAAAAGGGGAGGTAATTCGATATAGAATACTGATTTAAAATTTCCAATTTGAAGAGGGGAAAAGAAATAGTATTTTTTTTTTCAAAACTAACTTTTATAAAGTGTAGCACCAAAATTTTCTTTTCTAAAGAAAGTTTTTCAACCATTTTTACTAGTTTATTTTTTGTAACCCTTTCATATGGTTTCTTTATATGCAATTTTGCAAACTATTTTTCTCATCTTCATTGTTGCTTTCCCACATTTATACACAATATATTTGTTTTAAAAAATCAATTTCAAACATTAATTAATGAAACTGAAACAAAATGACTTTTTTTAGAAAAAAATATGAAACAATAAATTCATATTTTTTTTAAATGAACTCTACCAGTCTATTTCATAAATACAATTAATAAAGTTATTCAAATTTTGACTTTTAAAACTATTTCTCAAAAGAAACACTTTAGAATAAGTTTAGAACTGGAAAGTACAACTCATATCGTTGAAAATCTCTGTTGGAGAGAACAAACTTGCTGACACACTGGAAGATCAGTGATGGACAAAAAGAGCATTTCTGATAAATGCCAAACTAAGAGGCACTGAACAGCAAGTATTCAAAAAAAAAGTAACTGCTTTTAAGATACAGAATCAAATCTATGTCTTCAGTTTCCTAATTGGATTTTCATAGGTCTGCCCCAGTTAACAGCTTTAAAGACAATAAAATACAAATGTTTATTTACAAATTGTATTTATAGAAAGTTAATAAAATTGAATTAAAAATATCTATTTAGCCATTGGTTCAAAGTTCAACATTTGCCCAAGAAAATTGGTTATTAACAATATAGAACAGTTCTTTTTTTTTTATTCTTAAAAAGTAAAAGACACAACTGGATTTGATGTTTGAAGAGTCATAAAGAAACGAGAAAGAGGCCTCTGTCGGACATGACTAGGGCCGTGACAATATGCTTTTATTAAAGATTATTCTTGTCACAGACCTGACTATTTTCTGATTTCACCATTTCTTTTAATTCTCTATTTATTAGTAGGGCCATACAACTTTTATTAAAGATATTCTTGTCACAGCCTTCAAATAAAGACGTCCTCACCAAAGAAACATTCCAAGCATGTTTGATCTTCTCACTCTGAGACATCTGCGATGGCTTGGACATGTTGCGCACATGCAGATGTCAAATACCAAAAGACATCCCGTATGGTGAGCTTGATTCCGATACCAGACCAACTGGCAGACTGTACCTCTGATTCAAGGATGTCTGTAAATGAGACGTAATGTCTGGGGGTATAAACCCTGCTGACCAGCTGCTGCTGATTACAAATCATGGAGACTCTGGGTTAAGAGCAGCGTGCAGTTGTGTGCGGAGAGGAGGTTTGCCCAGTGTGATGAAAAAAAAGCCGGCAACAGCAGGCAGCATCAGTGGTAAAAACTTAGCGTTGTTAGTTATGAGGGCACACTTTTCCATTAATTATCCATCATCTCTACAGACGGACGGATACCATCCTCATTATATCACAGCTTTTTAATAAAAGAATATTGTCATAGCCCTTGGCATGAGTGACCATTGGTTAAACAGCCATCCATAGATAGTTGTTTTTGCCTGGATTGTGTGATATGGAAAGCCAGTCTTTACTCATGCACCTTGCTCCCTTTTCTCCACTGTGCTGGCTAGTCCATAGGAACAGCAGAGACTGATACAGTTTGGGACCCCTAAATAGGTTGAAGGTATTTTTATTGTGACACCATCACTAGATGCCTGTTTAATCAAAGACTAAAAGTGCATCTAGCCAGTGGTTTAACCGCACCCCCAGATACTAACCCAGTTATTTCTCCAAAGGTAACACTGAATGTAAAAAACTTGGGTAAGAGCGCTTAACTTGGGTTGGTGCTCAATCAAGTAAATGTAAACAATTATAGAATAAAACTAAACTTTTTTTTTCACCTATTTATCTTAAATACTAGGGTTGTTGGTGGTGTGGTGTTTCATCTTAATTTTTAAAATATATGTAAAAACATGTTTTTCACGGTTGGCTTAAAATAGGAAAAACAGAAGAAACTTTTTTTTTTTTTCAATTCAATTTTTGATAAAATCAAACACTTTTCCTAATTTATGATTAGCTTAAAAATCGCGAGGAGGAAGTTAAATACATGTGGAAAAGTTTCTGCTTTTTTGCTTCTTTTTGACTTTGTCCTTCCTTTAATCATCTATCGTTGGAAATAATTTTGGTATTAATGCAGGAGCAGAATGTCTTTTTGGGTAGTTTAAAAAATGGAATGGAAATTCTTAATTTCGTGCTACAAACGGAAAACAGAAGTAACAGTTAATCGACTTTAATGTTTTTTATTAATTAATACAGAGTGTGGGTAGTTATACAGCTCCAACAATTAATTACATTTTTATGTTGTTTGTTATAGAAAAAAAAACTGACAGCTTTTGTTCTTTTTGTTAAAAAGAAAAGTTGTGTTCGTTTTTTTAAAAAAAAAAACAGCTTATTGCTTACTTTCTTCTCTTGCTTGTTAATAAAAATTGTTTTATTTATTCTTTTTTATTTTCTTTAAAACATTAAGTCAATGAAGCAACTTCCGTTTGTGGCACGAAATTAAGAACTTACATTCAGTTTTTTTAAACAACCCAAAAAAGATGTTATTGTTCCGCTCCTGCATTAATACCATGCTGGTTCTGGTATTGCTTTTATTTTGAGTGTTAACCAAAATTAATTAACATTAAAAAAAATAAATAAATAAAATACTACAAAATTAATAGAGAAAAAAAAACTTTAAAAATTTTAGGAGATCAAGTGAACAAACTATGAGTATGGAAACTTATTTTTCTTTTTTGCACTTTTTTGCGGTTGTACGGACTTGGACTTTTAAAATAGTGGTAATTTTTTTTTTTAATTGACCAAAACCCTGCGTTGTCAAAATCTAACCCTAACTTTAAAGTAATGTAACCTAACCAAAACTTTGGCCGTAAGACTTGTAGACTAAAACCATAATTAATAACAAAATTTTACTTTCACAATTAAAACAAGAAGTCAAGTTAATCAGTTTAGACAGAATAATAGTTCCAGTTTATTATTATTCCTCCTAGTCCAGTCATTACCAATAAAACTAGTTTAAACCTTTTGACCCTAACTAATCAAATTACCAAGTAATCATTCAGAGTAGATATATCAGGGGGAATATATTAGGATCAAAATGTTTGAGGGGTGTCCAAGCTAATTATACCTCTTACTTTTAAAACGTTTAGAAAAATATTAAAATTGAAAATTACTATTTATA
>JAUZSX010297908.1:0-13401 GCA_034780655.1 Idiosepius hallami
ATTAAATCGTTTTCCAATAATGCCCCTTGCAAAATATTCTCTCAGGTAAGGGACGCTAAAATAAGATTCTACCGTTCCAAGGGACAATATTTGACGTTATGGGAGGTCGGCAAATTCGGCAAAAAACGGGCCCAATAATAAACAAATACCACAAATTTAATCATCAATTCTCGTGGCATAAATTTTGAAAATAATTTGTACCTTTTCTTGACAATTGATTTTATAATATTTGTGTGCATTTTTCACTTTTAGACAGTGAAAATAAATGGGCCCTTTTTACTAAAAATAGGCAATCATTTATAATTTTTTAAATTTTGAAGTTACTTGAAGATTTATTTTTTTGAAAAACTTAGGACGACTTTAATTGTTTAGAAAATATTAATGCTTTTGCTTTTGTTTCATTAGCTAATTTTTTTTATCGTCACTATCCATGTAATTGTTATTTTTCTGTAAAAAATATATATCTTAATGTTTTAGATTGAGTTTTATTTTATTTCTTTAATAATTGATCGTAATTGATCGATCAGTTTTCATTTTCTCGGTATGGAATTTTTTGTTTTTAAATAAAAAAGAAGCGTACACTCGGTTGGGATTATTTAAATCTCTGGACCCTAAGAGGCCGATATATCAGCCCTGACAAAAACGGCAAAAGAAGACACACCAATATTTTGGCTTTGTGTTCCTCTCATACAACGACTCTGAGTGACTACTTGGTAATTTTGATAAGTCAAGGTTCAAAAGGTTAAGATATGAAATTTATTTCACAATAATGTTTATCTTCTTTAGGACCTTAAAAGGCTGATAAATCGGCCTTAGACAAAAAAAGACACAACGATATTTTGGCCCAAATATGTTTGTTCCTCTAAAACAGTTAACAAAACAGCTATTCATCTTGACTAGTTTTAGTAATAATTTTGCTAAGTCAGGGTCTAAAGATTTAAATTAGTACCCAGTAGAAGTTACAAATAATGGGACATTATGATATTTAGCACCCCACCCCCAAGTTTGGCACAAGGCCATTATCCGTGTTTCGTGTTTTCCAAACAAATTTCATTTTACACAAAAGTAATAATTAAATGAGTAAATAAAATAATTTTTGTAAAAAAATCATCTGTAAGGACTAAGTGTTCTAACTATTGAAGTGAATTAAGCAGGTGGAATTAGGAAATATAGTGGTTTCAAGGAAACAAAACAAAACAAAACTGATTAAAACGCAAAACTTGGTTATTATAAAAAATTCCATCGTGCTACTATTAATGCTATTGGTACGGTTTATGGTTGTTGGAAATTCTACACTAGCAATATAAGCTTTAGTTAATTGTTATAATTAAAACTTTTGAATTATTTTAAAATTAATTTCTAAATTTTTATTTTTAGTGATAAAAAATTTTTTGCTCTTCTAAAATTTAAAAAACAAAAACAGATTATAATTTTACGACAGATGAAACTCACTTTGGTTGATTTCATCATGGCTGACTTCTGAATAAACGTTGTTGATCTGAAAGTAAATTTTAGATAAAACTCAAAGGTAAACGAGTTTTTTTCATCCTTAAATACATTGAAAATTTCTGATTACTTATAGCTATGGATAAGAATTGGTTTAGTTAACTTATTTAAAACTTTTCGTGGTGTTTTATTCGTTTTGCACAGCCAAATGCGCGCAATAAGACACCAAAAAGTAGTGTAAACGTTTTTACGCTGTTTTGTTTATTTTGATTAAAAACTTTAATGTTTCAATATTGTTAAATATATATATATATATATATATATATATATATATGGTATTTGTTTAGTTTTGGGCCCACATTAGCTTATTTGCCGGTGATAGCAATAAATGTTGTTCCTTGTTTTAAAATTTAAAATTCTAGCAACTGTTTGTTTTTCTATTTTAATTTCAGTACATTGATTTCAATTTAAATTATTTCATTTTGTTTTTAAATTCGTTCTTTTATTTTCTCGACCGGCGCAATTTTTCGAAGGGACAATATTTGACTATATCACCGGCAAATACGCTAAAATGGGCCTAAACAAACAATACCCATTTTTTTCGTTGTCGTTTGAAAAAACAAAATCGTCAATTGGTTTTATTGAAAAAATAATTACATTTATATTATATTTATTTCTCTCAAATTTAATCACGTTAGTTAATAAATCATCTAAAAATAAAATTAACACAATATTTTATAAATGAATATGTGTGCTTTCTTTGTGGTTGATTTTTGAAATTAAGTGAAATTATTTACGCACGTGTTTTTATTTTTATAAATAATACAACAATAAAAATCGCTTTTTGATTAAATTGAGCAGAAAAAAAATGAATATTTTTCATTTTAGAAATTAATTGCAAAAAGATATGCTCCTGAATTGTTTTTTTTTTATTCAAAATTACCACTAAACTGTCCCGAAATACTCTACCAATATTAGGTCTAAACCCTTGAAATTTGATATATGTATTATTTGGACCTGGGGAACACATTGGTTTTGAACTGGAAAAATAGCTTCTAATGAGTCAAAATTTGGAACTACAAAAAAAAAAAACAAATCAAAATGTACACAAAAACGGACTGGAAAGGGCCGGGGGTCTGGGGCTTGCTCAAGGGCCTCAGAAAGTTTTGTGGGGAAACACTTAATTTAGTACATTTTATAAGCATATTTATATCTTGATATTGCTAATATTTTTAATGAAAATATTTAAGAACAAGGCATTTTGTCAACAAATTTATTAACTTTTATTGTGACTATGTTCCCGGCAGGCTGTCAAGAAAACCCTCATGGACCAGCACCGGTCTGCGGATCACAGTTTGGGAACCACTGATATAGAAGACCCAGATAAATGATGATTATTTTCAGGAAAAAATTGAAAGAATTAAGAGAATAAATTCTGGTGAAATTTTGAGAATTGGTTTTTGAGATGAATTAGAATTAAAATCCATAATTTGAATTTGGTTTCTGTTTTAAGTTTTGGTTGATTGAAGTTATTATTAATATCAAGTAGTTTATTATAATGATTAATTTATATTTTTTTACAAAAAAAATAGAAGCTTTAATTTTTCAAATAAGATTTTTCTCTAAGATTGTCTCATATTGTATTACACAAAGCATATATTTTAATTTTACTACTCTAAAAACATATTTAAAAAAAGTATTTCATGATGTTTTAAAAAAAAAATTTTTTAACTTTTATGCTGATGATTTCAATCACTAAATATGATAGTTTTACATATAGAGTGCCCAGGTTTTTTTTTTGGCAAATTCATACAGAGAGATGCCTGTTAGGTGGGTCCTTTGCTTTTGGATATTTCCTATGAGAATCTATTTTATTTGCTTCCATAAACATGTCATGAGATAAAATAGTGTATTATGGAAAATAGTGAAATTAAAGTCTGTTTTTTTTTCTCTTTCTTATTACTTTTTTAATATTTTTTTTTTCTCTAGTATTGTAGAGTTCAATAAACCTTTTTCAAACTGAACACAAATGGGGGACTTTGATTTTGAAGAGCAATTGCGTCAACAAGAACTTGAAAAGCAAAATAATCTCAAAGAAGAATGTGACGGATATACTTATACAGATAAAGATGGCACTGTGTATGAATGGGATCACAAACAAAAGGCTTATGTGCCTAAGGTAAGAGAAGAGTATTTACTGTCTTTGAACAATCTTTCTTTCTATAAAAGTGTTGTAATTGTGAGTTTGAATCTCATCCTGGTGTCGACAGTTGTTGTGGTCGTCACTTGTTGTGGTCGAGTGTGGTGTTGTATACAGTGTAGTTGTTAAGTATAAAAAACAAGATGACAGTATTAAGGGTTAACAAATGTATTAACAAAAGATACATAAATAGTGGCATACTACCTGGAAGCATAGTGCCTCCTGGCTGCAATGCTGAAATCCTCTTTCTCTCTGGGAGACGAGAGGGATCACGTTTATAGTGATTGGAAGAGTTCATTCTGAGGTGTGTTCCCACCCCACAACGTGAGGTCCTTTATAGAATCTCTAATACATAGATACATACATACCCGACATAGGCATGCCAATATACACAGATTACCTGCTACACAGCCACTATATGTGGCATTTAACTGTAAAAAATGGGGGGGGGGAAAGGTGGTCCTAGTTTTGGAATATTATAAAAAGTAAGAAACCTTTCAAAATAAAAATAAAAAAGAAATTAGTCCAACAGGTAACAGTTAGTTCTGTAGTTATTTCTAATAACTACAAAATTAAAAGAAATGGTAAAATTGCAAAATAGTCAAGTAACAAGTAGGACTGTGACAAGAATATTCTTTAATAAAAGTATTTGGTCACAGCCCTATTTATAACTAATCACTAATTAAAGAATTAAATGTTTATTTCGGACTCTTTTCCTCATATTGGTGATTTTGTTTCTATACACGATCTCTGCGGTTCCAAGTAGTCGCGTAGCAACTTCAACATTCAAACATGAAACAAATTTTGGATTTATAACATCAAAAAAAATTTAAAGCCTTAAATCAACATCCATGGACTATCAACAAACAGATAATAATAATAATAATAATGATGATCTCTGCGGTTCCAAGTAAGCGATTAAAACACCCAAAGAAGACCTGAGGGTCACTAGGCCGAAACGTTGTGTATAGAAACAAAATCACCAATATGAGGAAACAAGTCCGAAATAAACATTTAATTCTTTATTATAATACCTCATATCAAAAGAAGGTCTGAGGGTCACTAGGCCAAAACGTCGTGTATACAAAACATAAAATCACCAATATGACGAAAAAAAGCCGAAATAAACATTTAATTCTTTATAATACCTCATATCAAAAATAAAAATAATAATCACTAGTTATCTTTTTTATTATTTTTGATCTCCCAAATTCTCCTAATGGCATTGTATGGCCTAAACTAACCTAAATGTTTTTTTTATATGTTCGATTGATTTTTTTCTACCTATTTTTACGAACAGATTGATGCTGACTTTATAGCCCAGTATCAAATGAATTATGGTGTTGATAATAATCAAGCCTCATCAGAGAAACCAGTTTCATCTACCGACTCACAGGAAGCTGTAGACAGTGCTGAGAATGAGAAACAGTGGAAGGAATACTTTGAATATTGTAAAAAATACTATGAACAGCAAAACAATAAGACAGATGGAGATAATAATAATAAAGGAGATAAAGATGCAGAAGCATCGGTGGAAAGTGATCCTTCATCCTATTATTACTACTACCATTATTATCAACAGTACTATCAACAGCAACAGCAGCAGCAAGGTGAAGGAGAAGGCAAAGATCAACCTGATTCCCCAAATGTGTCAAGTCAGAATCACAAGCCTGATCCAATTCAACAAGAGACGTCAAGCGGATCAAGCCAACCTTCTAATCAAACAGATACACCAACGATGACTCCAGGCAAAAGAAAAGCAGAAGAAACAGGTTTGTATCCATTATAGTTTTTTTATTTTATTTTTGAGATGAGGCATCGTCATTTGGGAATTATCTTTATTATTCGGACTTTTGTCCTCATCTTAGTAGGTACTTTTTGATGTTACTACACTACGTTTCGGCCTAGTCTCCCTCAGGAGTATAATAAAGATAATTCCTAAATTACGATGCCTCATCTCAAAAATAAAATAAAAAAACTATAATTAGAAGATTATTTCTTTAGCCAGACTTAACAATTTTTGTTTTCTTTTCTGTTCCATTGTTTAGCTCTGATTTATCACTTTTGAAAATTATTTTTGTTCATTGCATTCATTAAAAACAAAAAAAACAACAAGGCCAAACCCTGCCAATGAGTCGTGTGGTGACTGCAGGTGCATCAGTCTCCCCACGTTAAAAGATATCCCGCACAGGCGTCCTCCACGAAAGGGTCCACAGATCCAAGACGGAGGACAGTCATACTCGACAACGAGTGTCGCCAAGACCTAATTGTCTTCGTTTAACTATAACCATAGGTTCCAATGTTTTTTTTGAAAAATGTTAAAATCCATTTTCATTTTAGCACACTCACATACACATTAAGAGGTATAAGTACATCAACAAGCGTTTCAATTTCCCTATTTTATGTGACCCTTTCAATATTCTATATTCAAGTAAAAGAAAGTTACAACATCATTAAATGGTTTGCAATCTACAGCTATTTTACGAACCGTTAAGCCAGGAGCATTCAAATCCTAATGTTTCTAAAAGACTATCTGGGGACCGATGACTGTTAATGAGGCGTTTCCTACATGCGCTAAGGGCACATTAGTTACTAGCCGCCTGTCAGGTTATTGATTCTCAAATGCAAAGTGGAACCCTGGTGAACTGAGACGTGAGTCAGGAAGACTTGAGGTTTAGTAATGCTTTTCAACCAAACTGAATTGTAGGTGAAAACGTATATTATTCAAAGAACAAATACACCAACTACCTGAACGTTGTAATTATCTTTACCAAGTCGTTCCGTCTACGTTTACATGTCGACTAATACCCTTGGGAAAGGTATGAATCCTCATCTTCCCTCCAGCTATGGATTAAATAGTCTGACTTGTGTAATTAAAAAACTATTTGTGTATAGAAATAAAGTTTATCAAAAGTAATCGTTCTCAGCAATAAAATAACATAGAAAGGTTGATATGCCGTTAAACACCAAATAAACAAACACTTGTATTATATTTAGTAAAAATGAATTAAATATTTTCTAATAAATCTAATAAAATTATTTTTTTTAATTCGTTATTCTTAAAAGACTCGTAGTGCAACTTGTGTTGATAAAAAACTATTAGTGTATTAAAATTACGTTTATCAAAGATAATTGTTCTCGGTATTAAAATGAATTAAAAGGGTTGACATGCCGTTAAGCACCAAACAAATAATTATCTTTAAATTTGTTATTTAATTCGTTTTAACAATTTTAGGAATATAGGCTGTCTTCTAACCAAACATAAAAATCACTTGTACTTGCCTTAAAAACGGGTGAGGAGGATTTCGAGAAAATATTTTATATTAATACATACGGAACTTTTCTCCTCAAATTTTCCCAAGCAGAATTTAGTTATATTAATTCGGTATTTCAATCTTAATCTACAACTTGGATGCTTATATTTAAGATTGCTGTGTTCCAAAATATTGCAATGTACCTTCTTATTCGTCATGTTGGGAAACAAACAATTTAGCTAATTAAAATTTAGATTTATATTGCCTTCGATAAATATTTACTTCTTTCATATTAAAGATTGTGTTGATCAAAATTGCATTAAAAATGTGCGACATCTGCGCTTGAAGAAAAGTGTTATGATTTTTAGGGTAATATTGGCTTTCTTTTGCCTACTTTTTTTTAAATGTAATATTAAGGACACACATTTTTGCATGGACGGTGTAATAACTGGTGATATCAGTGACGTCATATTTATTTATTTGAACATATATAAATATGTAATTATTTTACAGAAAGGTTAGAGTCTTGGCAAAACATTACCTGACATAAAAATAAAGAAAAAAAACGGTCATCGACTGAGGAGGTGAAGGATTGTCAGCCAGCCTGCTCTCTCATTCTGTGCCCGTTTTCTTCTTTCTTTTCTTCTTCTTTCTTTCTTTTCTTTCTTTTCTTCTTTCTTTCTTCTCTTCTTCGATTTCCTTATTTTTCAACTTTTTTCTCATTCCATGCCCCTTTTCTTCTTCTTTCTTTTCTTCTTTCGTTTTTTTTCTAAGATTTCCTTTTTTCACTTTCTTGTCTCCTTCCGTGTCCCTTTTTTCTTCTTCTTTCTTTCTTTCTTTTCTTTCTTTTCTTCTTCTTCGATTTCTTTTTTTTCACCTTCTTTTCTCCTTCTGTGTACCCTTTCTTTTTCTTTCTTTCTTTTCTTTCTTTTCTTCTTCGATTTCCTTTTTTTTCACCTTATTTTCTCCTTCCGAGTACCTTTTCTTCTTTTACTTCTTTCTTTCTTTTCTTTCTTTTCTTCTTCGATTTCCTTTTTTTTCACCTTCTGTGCACCTTTTCTTCTTCTCTCTTTCTTTTCTTTCTTTTCTTCTTCTTCGATTTCCTTTTTTCACTTTCTTTTCTCCTTCCGTGCTCCCTTTCTTCTTTCTTTCTTTTCTTTCTTTTCTTCTTCTTTCTTTTTTTTTCTCTTCTTCGATTTTCTTTTTTTTCACTTTTTTTTCTCCTTCTGTGCCCCTTTTCTTATTTCTTTTTTTTCTTTCTTTCTTTTCTCCTTCTTCGATTTCATTTTTTTTTCACCTTCTTTTCTCCTTCCGTGCCCCTTTTCTTCTTTCTTTCTTTCTTTTCTTCTTCGATTTCATTTTTTTTTCACCTTTTCTTCTTCAGTGTATCTTTTCTTCTTCTTTCTTTCTTTCTTTTCTTTCTTTTCTTCTTCGATTTTCTTTTTTTCTCCTTCTTTTCTCCTTCCGTGCCCTTTTCTTCTTCTAATTTATTTTCTTTTTTTCTTCTTCTTCCTTAAGTTTCACCCTCTTTTCTTCCTCCACGCCCTTTTCTTTTCTCTTCTCCTCTTTAATAACTCTATTATAGTTGTTGTTCTTGCTAATCCAAAAATTGCTTTAAACGATATAAACTCTTCCGTTCTTCCTAACAATACGAACATTATTTTCTTCTCTTTCCTTTACACATTGTCCCTTCTTTCCTTCTTTTCCCGACTCCAGTTTCGATTTATTCCTCTCATTATGATTAGATACAATTCAATCATTCAATAAACCTTTGTATCGTTTTGTTCCCCTTTTTTCTTCGTATGCTACTTTTATCATAACTTCATTGAAACGCGCCTTTTTAATGTTCCCGCATTATTAATGAGTTTTCACGTGACGAATTAAAAATCTTCTTTTTTCGCCCTTCCATTGCCTTTTAATCTTCTTCTTTAAAGATTCGAAAAGAATGCTTTTTTTTTTCTTGATATTACGTCGTATTGCCTTCAAATTTTGAAAACCGTTTATTTTATTTTAATTTTTCTTTTTTTTAATTTTTCATTTTTCTTTTTTTCGCTATAATCATATTTTCTTGTATAATAAATGAGATTTTAATTATCCTTGATATCAGCCTTTATTATTCTGGTTCATAGGCAGTGTTGTATACCGGAAAGAAAAAAATCGCTTTTAAAGAAGTAAACAAAAGTCTTTGAAAAGACTGTGTATAAATAAAATTTTAAGAATTTTTTTTTCCGTAACCATTCCCAAGTTAATTTGAGTCACATTATTTAATAAACTTTGTCCATTGCTTTATTGCTGATTACAAAAAAATCAATGTCTCAGTAAATATAAGTTATAAAAAGTTGAATTTTACAGCACGAAAGGGCTGTATTAAATATGAAAAAAAAAACTTTTTAAATATTACATGAATTTTGTAGAAATTTTAAGACTTATCTCACCTTAATACTGTCATTTGATGGTGTAATTTTTTATAACATATTTACTGAAATATCGATTCTTTATAATCTACTATAAAGCGATAGACACAGCTTATAGACATTTTTATCACCTTACACAGTACAAAAAATCCCTTTTATAAGTCCATGAAAATTGGATTTTTTATTTTGTCAATATAATCAAAATAACTCTTTTTTTTTTGTAATTTTTTCCCAAGCAAAATTTAAGTGTATCAATTATTTTTTTCTTTTATGACGTGGACTTGAGGAATGCAACAATAACCACCCGCCGCTTCCTCTCATTGGTTTTGTTTTAAATCTTTGTTTTTATTCTTCACAAGTGTGATCAATTTAAATAAACAATATATATAGGCATACCAAGTATAAGGAACTGGATGTTTGAAAACTAAGGTTTAACTTAATTTCTAACAATAATTTTTCAAAGACCGATTAAAAAAAGAAATTATTGCGTTTTTCAATTTTTTCAATAATTTCATTGATTTTGTTTTTAAAAACTTGTTTGTTTTTTTTTATTCTTTACAAATGTTATTTGTTTCCCCCGGTAACAAATTTCACTCTAAAGACGGAGAGCCAGAGTAAATCTCTTCTAGGCAAGAACGTGACGTCATGCAAATGATTGCATCTCCTTTCGTCCCGTCTTTAAAAATACCGTCCTGCTGACAATTCTTTTGCTGCAAGGGCCAACAAAATTCTATTCAGGTTCCATGTTTTAATAATTTCCCCTTTAGGTTAATTTGAATGAAATGCACGCAAATAAATTTTTAATGATTATCAAAAATAAAGAAAATAAATGCATTTTTTAAAAAACTAACTCTATTATCATTTATTTAATTGAAGTATTTTATTGTTAAATTCTTCGTTACCATTGTTCCTAATATGGCTATTATTACTATTAAGCTATGTAGTCATGAAAAATGGAATATTTAAAATCCTATACAAATCTAGAGTGATATAGACTTTGATCCCCCAAATCTATAGAATCCATATACTTTGAAAACTCAATTTTTTTGTTAAGATTTTTTTTTAATGATTAAATTTTAAAATTTTGAGAAAAATCCTTTTTTTATATATTTTTCGTAATTGTAAACTAAAATACTCATTTACTTTTTCAAAACTTCAATTTAAATGCAAAAACTTTCCAGGCAATTTTTTTTTCTACTCCGATCTTCATTTTTTATCTTCACACTGAATAATTTTGGTCTAAATTAATTAGATGAATCTAAATTATTATCTTTATTACACTTACTCAGCTTCAGCTCTCATCCTAGGTTTTCTCTTCAAATCATCACTTAAATGTACGGCTTCATTGTCAACCATCAAGCGACACAGTAAAAAAAAAGAGACCTCTTGTTCATAAATAAGAGTGGACCCTTATTGTTAAATAGATTTTTTTTATCCAGTGACATTGAATAAGAGCTACGACAAAAAGAAGACACAGATTCCACATGGGCCTTTACAATACCAACAGTGACAAGAGTGGACTCTATTTGTTGTATAGAGGTTTACTATCCAGTGACAATGAACAAGAGCTACAACAAATAGATGACACATAGTTCTATATAGCCATTTCCAATAGCAACAGTGACAGCAAAGAAAATAATCCTATAATTTTTTGACCAATGTGACATTCGAATTCCCTCGTACTATAGAGCCCATTCGTTTAAACACAGTAATCTTCCCTAAGCAATGTATTTGACCCTTCATATACTCTACGGCGATAGACTATCCGGATTCCGTAAGCCCTATCAGGCACCAATCTAAATTAAATATTAACCTGCAGTTGGGACTAAACCAATAATTCAAAACAATTACCGTTCTTCCCAGATTATTGTTGAGTGTTATCTAACTACAAAGGTCGTTTAAAAAGTAATGTCTTCATATTTTTTTTAATCTGCAGGAATGGATCGGTGGAGATAGCAAATTACATTAATATTTAATTTTACTTGGTGAGCACCAACCCAAGTTTGGCACAAGGCCATTTTTACGTGTTCTTACCCGGGCTTTTTACATTCGGTGTTACCTTCACCTAGATGAGCTGCTCTCCCAAGTTAACGAGACCCATCTGCCCGAGGCAGCTAAAGTGAATGCAATAGTTTTGACTGGGATTTGAACTCGCGTACCACGATTCCAGATTTCCAGCTTTTACCAATGCTCCACTGTCGTTGCCCAAATTACATTACAAATTACATCAATATGATGACTGAACTTAGGCATTTGATATTTGAAATTTCCTCTTTCTTTTGCAGATATTGACGGTGTGATTTTTTAAGAAAGAAACATCTTTAATGGACGTGCGTTAGAGTAGGGATTAGTTATTTAATCCCTACACGCAGAAAAAAATTGAACTGATCAACATTTAATGACGGCTGTTGGAAGTTTACGAAGCCGATGCAGTTAATGTCAACACAGATACGATATTGGTTCGTCGAATTAGATTGGCGACTGGGATGTAAGTGACAAATCACGCCTTAGACGTGAAAATGGACTGCCTTGTTTATCGCGTACAAAATTCATTGAGAATGCTAATGACTGTAGAAAAGTAAATTCTGGAGTACAAAAGGTCATTCATTTAACAGTAATTACTTCTCTCTTCGTAGCTCGTTAACATTAATTCTAATGAATCAATTTTGAGGTATTTTTAAAGAGTTGTTATTTATGTAATTATAAATCGAGAAAGTATGAACACATTTAACTTAATAATTCTTGAGTTATAACAAGTGAAAATATTGCACCGCCCTTTACACCTCCACCCTTTGGTTTAATAAACAAATTAAAGATTTTTTGTTTATGTTTTTTAGTGACCATATGGCAACAATATGAGAATTAGAATTGAAAAAAAAAATGTTGTATGGTGCCCTTTGAAGAATAAGACAGAACTCTGTATTGATTAAGAAAAGAAATGTATGGAGTAAACTATACAGAGTTCAGGGACTGGGGATAACTATCTACTTGTCCATCAGTCGGAAATGGAAGTCAGATCATAGTCTTCTTTTCGACAGCTAGTTCTACTAATCGTCTACGACACGAGGATTAAACTTTACCTATATTACGAGGTTTGGAAGAGTCAAATAATAAGTTGCTCAAATACTATGAGAAAAAACATTAGAAAATTTTTTTAATTAAAAACAAATATAAAATTACTTACACTTGTTTGAATAACGACTTTTCTGCCTTAATGTACTAAATGTAAAAAGCCCCATGTGAGAGCACTTATAATTTGCCTTTTGCCAAACTTAGGTTGGTGTTCACCAAGTAAATATAATATTTGGAAGAAATATTGCTGTATTTTTTTTTGCCTCAGATCACTATAAGTCAACCTTGAAGGATTAAAAAGGGTTAAAATATATATATATGAACACTGTTAAGGAAATTAGTTGAAATGTGAAATTGACAAGTTTTATTTAAAAAAATGGATCTTTGGAAATTTTTGTTGTTTAAATTCAAATCTGAATTGGCAGCGCTTTTCAAGTTCAACAATAAAGATTGCAACAAAGCGAAATTCACATCAATGAAAACCGAAAGAAAAATACAAATAAAAAAGCATCTTTTAAAATTTCTTTAATAAGCGATTATAAGTAGGTGGGACAAATAAGTGGATCAAAATAGGCATCAAATGAAAAGCATACAATGACGCTTATCATTTGAAAAACATAATACACACACACACACACACACACATATATATATATATATATATATATATATATAGAATAATTCATATATATATATATATATATATACAAAAAAATAAATAATAACAAATGTATTTTTTAAAGTAATAATTAAAACAAAAATAATCTTTCGGACTGCCTCGATTCTTCTATGTCTATCCATCTATCTATCTATCTATCTATCTAATAAATATATATAGACACACACACACACACACATATATATATATACACACATATATATACACCCACACATGTACCTGCCTATATATACATAAATACACGCACATACCCATATTTAATACACATATATATTTAGATATTAAAATGCTCAACATATATATATATATATATATATATATATATATATATATATT
>JAUZSX010297919.1:0-13400 GCA_034780655.1 Idiosepius hallami
ACATTAAAATGAATTTAACATGTAAAAAGATTAGAAATGAATTTAGTATAGTATACAATTTAGAAAAAAAAATTAAGCGTCTTCCTAGATTTCCTAATTATCTTAGTGGCAACGAGAGAAACAACTCACTGACTGCCGACACCCTTTGTATGGACATGAGGGGGCTCCCCAACGGCTGAAACCCCGCAAGAGATTCATCTCAGTCGCAAGGCTGGGACACTCTTCAGTAGCCTCCTTTCGCCCCCGACGATGGAATGAGTCCATTACAATAAAGGACAATAATACTTCGACCAAGCCCTCGGAGAGGTTACCGGCTGGTCGGACCTTCCTCGCAGGAAGTGGGTGGGTGACACTTAATCGTGCTCGGGCCAAGGTGGCGAAGACGAGAGACAATCTCAAGAGGTGGGGCTTCGTTCGGGACGCAGTTTGTCCATGTGGCGCTGCCGAGCAGACCATCGCTCACCTACTCACGGACTGCCCACTTAACGTGTCTTGCCCTGACGTAGACTTGAGGAATGTATGCGACAATAACTGCCCGCCACTTCCTCTCCAGATGAAGCGGCACGATATGATGATGAGTGGCAAGTTTCTGGCGTCTGGTAAAGCCAGGTATTACTTCTAGTAATTAAGAAACCTGAAATAAAAATTCAGCCTCTTTTTAAAAATTTTATTGAATACCTTTTGTCTTCACAATATAATTCTTTTTACAGGATTGATTAGAATAGTTTAAAGAAGACGAAAAAGAATCACAGAGAAGAACCCAGAACATAAAAAAGAAGAAGAAGAAGAAGAAGTAGAAGAAGAGAGAGAGAAAGAAAGAAAGATAAAGAGAGAGAGAGAGAAAGAAAGAAAGAAAGAAAGAGAGGGAGAGAGAGAAAGAAAGAAAGAGAGAGAGGGGAAGAGAGAGAAAGAGAGGGAGAGAAAGAAAGAAAGAGAGAAAGAAAGAAAGAAAGAGAGAGAGAAAGAGAGAGAAAGAAAGAAAGAGAGAGAGAGGAGGAGAGAGAAAGAGAGAAAGAAAGAGAGAGAGAGACATAGAGAGAGAGAGAAAGAGACAGAAAAAGAGAGAGGGAGAGAGAGAGAGAGAGAGAGAGAGAGAGAGAGAGAGAGAGAGAGATTAGGAATAGACAGAGAGAAAATTCTAAGAAATAAAACCGAAAATGCCGTCAATCAAAAAAGGCGAGAAGAAGAAAAAATCTGACCGAGCTTTTGAGGACATGTCCCAAAAGTTGGACGATGCGAGCGAAAGCATTGATATCGGATTCCGGGATGATTATTTTCTGAGTGACCCTGCTGCATTTTGGGACATCCTCCCCCAACCGTTCAACATGATTGAGAAAACATTGGAGCATTTGTTGGAATGTGTATGGTCATCGATTGAACAAAGACAAAGAGTGAAAAGATCGCAGAGAATATCTAGACATAATTCCCTGTCTTCCTTTTCACCAACCGTTTATGGACCAAATGGAATTTTGTCACAGGTAAAAAGAAATTTTAAAAATCCTTTTTTTTTATATGTCTTTTAATACTAAATTAATTATTAGTGCTTTTTTTGATATATTTATTTCTAATGCTTTTTTTTTTCAATATTAAATTTCTAATATTTTTCATACTAAAATTTTATCTTTTAATACTAAATTCATTAATGCTTTTTTTCAATATTAAATTCATTTCTAATATTTTTCATACAAAAATTTTATGTCTTTTAATACTAAATTCATTACTAATGCTTTTTTTGATATCTTTATTTCTTATGCTTTTTTCAATATTAAATTCATTTCTAATATTTTTTATACTAAAATTTTATGTCTTTTAATACTAAATTCATTACTAATGCTTTTTTTGATATATTTATTTCTAATGCTTTTTTTTCAATATTAAATTCATTTCTAATATTTTTCATACTAAAATTTCATATATCTTTTAATACTAAATTCATTACTAATGCTTTTTTTTTTGATAGATTTATTTCTAATGCTTTTTTTTTCAATATTAAATTTCTAATATTTTTCATATTAAAATTTTATGTCTTTTAATACTAAATTCATTACTAATGCTTTTTTGATATATTCATTTCTAATGCTTTTTTTTCAATATTAAATTTCTAATATTTTTATACTAAAATTTCATATGTCTTTTAATACTAAATTCATTACTAATGCTTTTTTTTGATATATTTATTTCTAATGCTTTTTTTTTTCAATATTAAATTCATTTCTTATATTTTTATACTAAAATTTAAGCCAGTATCACCTGCTGCATAACCCCTGTATATAAGTGTAAAAAATAGAATACGGTTGCCATTAGCATTATCAGTCCGAGGGCCCGCGATACTCTCAGTCCTCCCCTGACATAGTACTTATTTAAAATGAGCAAAACTTTTTTTCTCTCTGTTTCAGGTGACTAACATATCCAGTGCAAGTAGCTGTTTAGATGGTCCGTATATTGTGTTTGGCACGAAGTCTGGTCTTTATGTGATGGACGGATTTTCTCAAACTGTTTGTGCCACTTGGCAAGGTTTAACCTCAGAAATTATCGAAATTCATTTGTATACAACGCAATATAAAATGTTCCTCATTACAACAGTTGATGACTTAGGTGAGAAAACAATCAGTATTTAAACCTGTTGGGAAACGTCTTATACACACGAGGGTAGTTCGAAAAGTATTGCCTCCTATATTTATATACGAGGATAGTTCCAAAAGATTGCCTCCTATATTTATATATACGAGGGTATTTCCAAAAGTATTGCCTCCTATATTTATATATACGAGGATAGTTCCAAAAGTATTGCCTCCTATATCTTTATATACGAGGGTAGTTCCAAAAGTATTGCCTCCTATATCTTTATATACGAGGGTAGTTCCAAAAGTATTGCCTTCTATATATTTATATACGAGAGTAGTTCCAAAAGTATTGCCTTCTATATATTTATATACGAGGGTAGTTCCAAAAGTATTGCCTTCTATATATTTATATACGAGGAAATAGTGATGGATTGATAGGTGTATATTTCAAGTGTGATAATGATTTTCTAGTTAACTCTAATAATTAATTTAGTAATTTGTTTTAATTGCTAGAGATCTGTGAAGCCAGTTAGCCTTGCGGTCCCTATGGAGCTTGCATCCCACTCGCAATTGTGGGGTCTGCGGGGACCGTACGTACTGCCCTGTTCTAGAAAGTGGTAATTAAATGATGACGGCTGTTATTATTTTATATTTGGTGAAGAACGGCAAAAATCTTTCATAGTTCTTTGTATCTTTACAGGTGATGCCCGAGTGTTTCTCTTTGTTGAGCCTGACAATATTCATATGGTATTTAATGTTTATGATAAAGTAAGTCTCATTCATTTGATCGTCCCTTCCTTGCGTTTAATATAGATAATTGTTGGTTTTTTTTTGCACACGTCATTTATAAATCAAAAAGTTCCTTCGATATTTTGGTTCATTGATAACACATCTTTAAAAAAATCATTTTTGTTACAATTTTATTATTAAATATATTTGATATTTATTTGTCAAAAAAGCCATTAAAAAACAACAACAATATAATGTGTATATCCATTTTTATGTTAAGTGTTGTTGTTGTCCGAAACACGATGAAAATCTTTATTTAAGAGAAAATATTTTGCTGTAAAACCGTTCGGGTGGTGTTCCTGTTCCTCTTAAAGTATGAGCTGTTAGCTTGATTTGAAAAAGACGCCATAAGGCAGTAATAGTGCACTCATTTACGATAAATGGCTAAAGTAACCGAAATTGAAATAACATAACCCTTAGAATCCTGACTTAGCAAATTGACCAACTAGTCACTCAGATGTGTTCGATTAGAGGACTATTGGGAGAAAATATTGGTGTGTATTTTTTTTGCCTTAAGTCACCAGGGCCAATATATCGGCCTAGGATCAAAAGGGTTAACAATGTTTTAATGAGCAAAATATGAAATTTCAGACCACTTAATCTTTTTTTTTTAAAGAAAGCGGTAATTTAATGATGACGGTCGTTATTATTTTATATTTGGTGAACGGCACAAAGTAAGTCACATTAATTCGATCGCCTCATTCAGTCTCATTCATTCGATTCCTTGCGTTTATTATAGATAATTGGTTCTACAGGTTTTGTGCACACATCCTTTTTAAATCAAATGGTTGCTTCTATATTTTAAGGACTATTCTTTTTCTTTCTAAAATTGTTTATTTCTTTTCATTTAACTAATTTGCCTGTGAATTTTTACACAACGAATTTTAATCCTATTATAAAACAAATCGAAAATTCTCATGATTATTTTCTAGGTTGAGAATGAAATGAAGCCTTTGATAGTGACATGTTTAGCAAGTAGGAAAGGAGAATATTTGGCAGTCAGTGTAGATTGTAAGTATCAGATGTTAATAAATTGTCATAAATCTTTCCTTTTTAATCTAGTCTCTTCGTTACACAAACTGCATTAAGTGTGTAAGCAGTGGGACTTAGCAATCATAATACCCGAGTTCGAATCCAAGTCGTTCCTTTTGTCTTCATAATTTAGCTAATGCCCTTGGGAAAGGTAAGAATGCCAACATTTCCTGCAGCTATGGATTAAATAGTAGATATTGTGTTATCAAAAAATGTCTGTTTATCAAAAATGATTGTTCTCGGCATTAAATAGCCTAAAAAGGTTGATATACCATAAAATAAACAACCAACCAATCAATCAAACAAACAAACGAACTGTATTAAAATATCCCGCATGATGCCCAATGGTTTATATCACTCCAGATTTTCATTTTGTAACCTACAATTTGGAAGGAAAAAAATAGGCAAAGGAATGCCAATTTCATATTATTTTCCCCCAAGCGCAGATGTTACACATTTCTCAGAAATTTATTATAATATAACATAACAACATAATTGGTTGGGTTAATTTTACCTTCTGTATTTAATGCGACATTCCAACCGTCGCGATGAAACCCACCAGACATTAGAGCAAAAATAATGCAAAAAAAAAAAAAAAAAGAAAAAACTTGCCTGTTTTTTCGAAACAAATTGATTACTTAATGATTAAAAAAACTATTTCTGTTAACAACAGCCAAAGCAAACAGAAAAGGAAGATTTATTATGGTGTATAGTCTTCCACTGGAAACTTGGATGAACCAGATGTGTTCTTACAAACTTACAAAACAGGAAAACACCCAGGTAATTATTGTATAATAATATTGTTGTACTTGTGTGTTCAAATCTCATCCTCGTCGCCAGTTGTACACAGTGGTTTTCGATTTTGATTCGTCTTATTCTATATCCATCAAATATCAAAGAAGAAGAAAATATATAAATAAATAAAATTCATTTCAAGGGGAGGCTACTCTCACTTACTAAATAAATCGACCTATCAAAATCGAGAACCACTGTGTACAAGGCAGGAAAAATGGTGACCTTCTTGAATTCATTTGTTTACATCTAGCGAAGACTAGCTTTCATGTTTTTTCTTCGCTTACAAGAGTTAATTTTTAAAAGAAAAAACACTATTGAGTGCAAAAATAATTCGTTTGGCAATAGTGCTCATCCTCAAAGAATTCTCTGGAATAGGATTCTACATAAAGAATTACCACTATTTGAAACAATTCTTTTTTTGTGTTTGCTTTGCAGCCAAATCCTATTGAGGGCCAAGAAAACGAAGAAATAGAATCAACGGAAACAATAGAAGAAAAGGTGTTACAGTTTCCCAAACCAAACTTGCTAATAAAAATTCCAGCCTATGAAATAGGTCCAGGTAAGTCAAGACCGTGCACTGCACAGGTTCATTCAAATCATTCATAATATCCAATAAAATTCCGAAAAAAAAAACAAAAAAAAATAACAAAATCAATTCGATCAAAATACTACCAACCTAAAGATCTAAAAGACTTATTCAACAATACCGTCTCTCACAAAATATTACAATTTTTAAAAGAAATAAGACTATATAACAAAATTTAAACTTTCCTATCTTATAGAGGCCGCTACATTCATTATTGACCAATGTTTATCTAGGACCAAACGCACTGCCAGTGCCTAAACAGAACCCGGCATTAAATAACCTCTAATGGTTGATATGCCATTAATCAAATCAATCATAATTAAGTAAATAAAAAACAAACAAATAAAAAAAAAACACACATTGCCAATGGATGAAAAAGTAAGGGTTTTATTGTATTTCTTTCTGTGGATTATTTTGGCCATCACCTGTGTCGTGTTGAATGTTTTGAACATAGAATGGAAACCAGATACCATTGCCCAGAACGTGTTTCTGGTTCTTATCCTCGCGATTCTTCAGGGCAGCGTCCTCGAATTTCCAGTCCAAACAATTGCTACCCTCCTTGTGGGTGGAGCCAAACGGGACAACCCCACGGCAAATGCTGACAATCTCACCCTCATAATGAATTATAACCTTTTAGCAACAAACAAGGACGATATAGACGAATGTTTTCAAACCATGTTCCAGGCCTATATGGGTAACCTCTCCCAGAATGTCTCCATGGTTCTAGTCAGCGCAACCTCGGACGAACAGCTTCGTGCTCATGAAATTGAATGCCGGGATTTTTACCGGACGCTAATTTACGACGAACTTTTCAAAGAAGGGGTGTTTTTTGTCAATGACGAATACAACGAAGTCGATGAAGGCCGAATGAAAAACGTATGGTTCCATTATATGCGTATACCGAAGAGACTGTTCATAGAAGAGTACTTACATCGTGTCTGCGACCAGTTCTCAAGAGAGTTTATGGCCATTCACCGGACCAGCAAGGTCTTAAGAAAATGCGGACAGTACCAGGACTTGCTGCTTTTGTCCGAAGGAGACGACAGGGCCTACACTTACACAGATCCTAAATACTACGGCAACATGGCGCGTCCGTACGATCAACCGCTATTTTACGATTCCGAGGACGTGGAAAACCTCTACGGTAGGCGTTTTGATTATACTCTTGTTTTAGACTCTGACACTGGAGTACCAGACAACACCGTTGAAAGGTTACTAAAAATCGCAGCTGCGCTACCAGAGAAGGCGATTATACAGCCCTCTATTAAGCTAAGTTACACCGAAAACGACACGCTCTATATGAGATTAGAAATGCTCCGACAGGAGATCTATGAACCCATGACAAATGCTGTCACCGCAATTCTCGGACAGTGTGGCTTCTTTGGGAAGGCCATGATCAAAAATAGAGTCTACATCGACCAGGTGATTGGCACGCGTGAAAATATCATCGAGCGCGTGCCAATAGATGTACTAAGCCACGACACGTTCGAAGCGGCGCTTTTGAAGCCGTACTACGCTGGTTCGACCTATCTGATCGAGGCCCCCAGTTTTAACTACATCACCTGGAACATACGGGAGCGACGCTGGAACAGGGGAGAGATCCTGTTGGCTATGTACTTCTGGAAAAACACCTTCGGGCTGATTATGCGCGGTCTTCAGCGCCTCGTTCAAGGTAGACAGTTCAATAGGACCGTCTTGCGCACCGAGAGCCAGCTAGATTTTATCACGTCCTACATCGCCCATTCAGCCCTCCGCCAGATGTTCATGAAGCCGCTTCTACTCGTCTTCATTCTTGTTCACATCGGAGTGGACCTGAAGTACCCGTATTCCTCAATCCTCGTCATTTTATTCCTCGTGCTCGTCTTCCCAAAATTCGCCACCTGCAACTTTCAGAACTTACACTACGTGGTAATCGAAACCCTAGCTTCGTTTTGGCAGTTCACCCCTGAGGCCATCGTTGGTTGCGTCCGAATCCTAAGGGCTATACAGGCCAACCTTATCAAAAGGTGTACGTGGGTCCCCCAGAGGAGCGTCGAGGAACAATTCAAGAATAGTAACCCGTTCATTTCTAGTTTAAAGCATTTATGGTTCTACAGCTTACTGTCACTGGTGAGTGCGGTGTTAGTCGTGTTGTTTTTGCCCCACGCGTTGCTCCTGCTGACCATGCTGGTCACGCTTTGTCTCCTGCCTATTTTCACTGGTTGCACGTCACTGACCAAAGATCTAAAATCTTGGAAGCAAGCAACATCCGAACAACGGAAACAACTAGAAACCTACGACAGTCTGACCCTTGGGACTAACTATGAACAAGCGTGGAATACAGAACTTTCTTTTATACCAGTTGGACTTTATTTTAATCCCACAAATTATGTGAATTATGGATATATAATAGAATGATATAAAAAAAATGGTGCTAAGTCAAAACGGCCAATTGCAAAAAGGTCCAATTTGCCATAAGACCCATTCCAATTGCAAAAAGGTCCAATTTGCCATAAGACTCATTCCAATTGCAAAAAGGTCCAATTTGCCATAAGACCCATTCCAATTTCAGCTCAAATTTAATATACAATATATATATATCATATTATATTAACTTGGTGGGCAACAAACCAAGTTTGGCACAAGGCCATTTTTACAAATTACCAGGCTTTTTACAAATTATTATGCCATAAAAAGACAAAACAAAATCAAAACACTGATAAAAGATGATTGTTCTCGGCATTAAATGACCAAAAAGTTTGATATGCCATAAAAAGACAAAACCAAATCAAAAAATGATTGTTCTAGGCATTAAATGACCAAAAAGGTTGATATGCCATAAAAAGACAAAACCGAATAAAAAAATGATTGTTCTCGGCATTAAATGACTAAAAAAGGTTGATATGCCATAAAAAGACAAAACCAAATTAAAAAGAAAAATGTTTATCACAAAAATGATTGTTCCCTGCATTAAATGACCAGAAAAGGTTGATATGCCATAAAATGATTGTTCCCGTCATTAAATGACCTAAAAGGGTTGATATGCCATAAAAAGACAAAACCAAAGCAAAAAAAAGACATTTATCAAAAAATGATTGTTCTCTGCATTAAATGACCAGAAAAGGTTGATATGCCGTACATAAGTAAAACCAAAAAAAGGAAGACAAAGACTGTATTATCAAACAATGAACAATAAAACTTATTATTATAAGATATTGTGTGGGTCCAAAGGAGGGTAGAAAACACAAAATGGACAATTATTAAAAATTTAATTTAAATTCCATTTAAGGATATATCAAATTTCCGGTGGTAATCCCTGAAGACAGAGTGACAACAAGTCTCCTCTGACACTCCAGTACATCTGGATATCTTGCAGTCAGTGACAACAAGCCCTCTTCATTCAGTTTGGTGCCTTTTTTTCTCTTTTTTTAGGTTCTTATAAGTGCAATTATTATTAGTATTATTATTTCAAAAAATTATCATTATTATTATTATTGATGGTATTATTATTATTATTATTATCATTATTGTTATTATAATTGTTGGTATTATTATTATTATCATTATTATTGTTGGTATTATTATTATTATTGTTGGTATTATTATTATTATTATCATTATTATTATTATCATTGTTGGTATTATTATTATTATTATTATTGTTGGTATTATTGTTATTATCATTATTGTTATTATCATTGTTGGTATTATTATTATTATTATCATTATTATTATTGTGGAATTGCACACCAATCCCAGACGCCCTCACAGCCAGCAATCAGTGGTTTTTAATGGAATCAAAGTGACAACAAGTCTCCTCTGATTTCCAGCAAGTTCTGCACCATTTCAGTCAAAGATATATATACGTATATATATATATATACGTGTGTATATATATATATATATACGTGTATATATATACGTGTGTATATATATATATACGTGTGTATATATATATATACGTGTGTATATATATATATACGTGTATATATATATATATATATATATACGTGTGTGTATATATATATATATATATATATATATATGCATGTGGGAGACAGAGAGAGAGGAAAGAGCGTTCTGGGATAGCATCTTTTAATTGAAGTATGGTAGAAAAGAAAGGTACAATCCAATTGAGTAGATTCTATTCTCTCTCTCTCTCTCTCTCTCTCCTTGACCTACCCTTGAGCAATGAGACCAAAGAGAATGCAGTTCCTATCTAGCATCCGAGCTTGTAAGATGCCTATTCCCAGTGGACAATTTTGCTAACTGCACGAAGTACTTGTAAAATGTTAAGATGAAAATAATATTTCTTTTAAAGTTAATATTTGTATTCTTATTATTCAAACAACACCAAAACATGCAAATATTATTCTGGTTTCTGTTGTATTAAGTGAGCAGCTAAAACACACCATTTTCGAGACAGAGTACTTTATGTTTTAGCAATGTAAACATGAAAAATGTTTATTTTTCTCTTGAAAATCCTTTTAAAAGTTAACTCTTGAACATATACAAAAATATGAGATTGTATGAATTTCAAATCCTATACAATAAAAAATACAAGAGATACAATAACCATATTTCTTCTAAGTACAAGCGGTCCTTGGGTTACAACAGACTCTACTTACTCGGTGTCGACTTTGACGCTTAAATTTTTGTCACGTTTTAAGAAAAAAAAAGCTTTTTTTTAAAAAAAAAGTCAATTTTTCTTTCAAACTTTTTTTTTTAAAAAACTTTGATCCTTGTTTTTTTTTGTAATCCTTTGGATGAGGTTTGATCAATTGTACAACTATTTTTCGGACTGTTGTCCTCATCTTTATTTTTGTTTTTGTTTGTTATACAACGTTTCGGCCGATAATGAATAATGAATAATGAAGCACTTATCGACTGAAACGTTATATAACAAACAAAAACAAATATAAAAAAAATTAAACTGGAAATTTTTTTCGAATTCCATGATCCGAGCAACACCGGGTTTATTTGCTAGTAAAATATAAAATATTTGATGTTAAGATCAATTTCTCGTAGATATCGTTGATTTTTTTTTACTTCTTTAGTTTAACGAAACGCGGAATCGTTGTGTTTGGCTGGAACCAACCAAGTGCAAAAAGACAGGTTTGGTCTTGGTTTAAAGGCAAATCTGAACTTTGACCTTTTTTGGATTACTGTTTGTTTTTGTTGTTTATTTAAAAGTTTGTTTTTTTCTTTTGACTGTTTGCTGTTATTGTTGTTTTCTAAAAGACGATTCTTGTGAACTTTGAATGATTTCTATTGATAAGGCTGTCTGGGTTAATGTTGCTTGGATTTCCTTTGTTCAAATAAAGGATGGGCAAAAATCTAAAGGACTAACTTCGGTTTAGTAATCAAAGTAAAACCATGAACGGCTAAATTTATTTCTTTAAATAGAAATCTCTGTATCTGTCTGTATCTGTTTCGGCTATCACCCTATACGGGTTGAGCCGGCGCCCCATGAACATTCTAATATTCATAAGGATGATACTAGGAGAAAGGCTAACGTGATTTAATGTGTGTTATGTTCTTTTCAAGGATTTTGAAAAACAAAACAAAACCAGTTAATATTGTTATTTCACATAAAAAAATAGTTTTAATGTCGCGAGGGGTAAAATTAAAAAATCAACTTGTCATACCTACCGTACCACCCACCATTGAGGGGGGACTTACTGGACTTCAGGTGGACCGAGGCCTAATTTATCGGATACCCTGACTTTAAACCATTTGTTGTGTGACGGAATTTGAAAATTCACCCTATATCCAATCCCTTTTTCTTTCCTAGATTAAAAAAAAAAACAAAACGTATAGCGTTGTTTCTGATTAGGGCTGTGATAATTTTCTTTTAAAATATTGTTGGGGGGCTATCTCCCCTTTCGATTACCGAACCATGGACTCGCCCAATGAGCATATAAACAGTCCCCTACGTCGATGCGACGGAGAAGACAGCAACGAGATAACCGGATGTTGGTTGATTACTCTATCACTAACTACTTCTGTATTACTAACTTACTCTGTTATAAACTCTCTGTCTACCTATCACCTTGTCGTTTGTTTCATTATTAATTGCTAACCACTCGGCAACCACAAAAAATATGCTTTATATTCTTTTAATATGCTGGAAATATTCTTTAAGCATATTATTAAGATCATGCTTTAGGTGAAAGAGTGAGAACTTCTTGTAACATTAAGCGTAAAATAGAAGAACAAAAAATTAAATAGCAAGAAACTATCATTGAATTACAATGTAACGAAGAAGTGAAGATAATCTTTAAAAAACAAAGTATGAATAAAATGTGGTTACACTGCAGTGCTAAATTTCCGCTCTAGTTGAATAAAGTGAAGCTATTTTTATTGCCTTCCCATCATTATATTTAGTGTAAAAAGCACCGTAAACAATATTCTAACCCAAAATAGAAACCAACTAGATATAGTGAAACGTGGTGATCTAAGACTTTTTCTATCAAATATGGAACCAAATATTCAAAAACTTGTTGCTGATCATAAACCTCAAGCTGTACATTGATTGGCGAATCAAATAAATTGAAACTGCTTTCTCATAAGACATAAAAACCGAAATGGGGTCTCACTAAATGCAAAGGAATTCTACACGAATTCTTCAGCATTATCTCCCAGTATCAGTTCTCTTATATTGTATCGAAATTGAAGACATGTGGTCTCTCTAAATGCAAATAAATTCTGCCTAAATTCTTCAGTAATATCTTCCTAAATCAGTTCTTTGATGTTGTATCGAAATTGAAGAATAAAAATGTTGATTATGTCCCTAAAAGGAAACATGGAATTGGAAGCATTACATTTTTTAAAGTTTGTTTTTAATTTCTTGGTTTTTGGCTGGGCACCCTGCAATATAAAAATCAAATCGTCACAGTTGCATGAGACCCTGAACCCTGTAGTTAAATCTAATAATCATGGATTGATTCGCGTTATTTTGAATGAAAAACCCCTTAAGAATTGATTGAATGTTTTAAAGAAGATTTTTTTATTTTATTCTTTTATTTCTCCATCTTCGAGTTTTTTGTATTTTTTTACTATTTTAACTTTTGTCTATTTTACCACTTTTTTTTGGTAGTGTTCCAGAATCGGCGAATGTAACTAGACTTGATTGATGGTTATTTTCTAGAACGTTCCTCGATTTTCCACTCTAATTCCAGTGTTTATCCATGTAATTAATTGAGTGAAGTTTACTTTTGTCTTGTGTTTTTTTGTTGTTGTCTATTTCTCTACTGTTTTGTATTTCTACTGTTTTCAGTGTTTTGTTGTTTAGGTCTCGCTTTAGACACAACGACCACCTTTGCCCCATAGGTCATCCCAGCGGGACAACCTACAATTTTCTATATCTGATTTACAACTGCTAAAGTCGATCAGATTAGATTGGTTTACAGAAATCAAAGACAAATTTGCTTGCTGCGTCCATATTTTCGTATTTTTTAACAAAAAGCTGATTCTTGCGTAAGTCTAGTCATGACTAAAAGAACAATCGGCAAAATAACTCTTCTCATTAGCAGACACCAAAACGGATCTTTTTCCGTCCATATCAGGGCAGCGACTGTGGAGCATTGGTAAAAGCTCGGGCTATGAAATCGTATTACGCGAGTTCAAATCTCAGTCAAAACCATTACATTCAC
>JAUZSX010297930.1:0-13399 GCA_034780655.1 Idiosepius hallami
AAGAATAAAGAAGACAATAGACAGAGTATTAATTAAATGTTGTGAGGTTAAGAATAAAGAAGACAATAGACAGAGTATTAATTAAATGTTGTGAGGTTAAGAATAAAGAAGACAATAGACAGAGTAATAATTGAATGTTGTGAGGTTAAGAATAAAGAAGTAAAATAAAGTCCAAATAAACTGAATAAATAAAAAAAGGGACAATTTGTTTTTTTTTTCTTGAACTAAAAAATAAAAAAAACATTTTTATTCACAAATAAAAAACAAAATTTACAACTTGAAAAAGAAATCCCAATTTGTGCTTTCATTTATTTTTTTCAATAATTTTTTTTTTAAGAAAAAAAAATTGTTCAAATTTTTTTTGATTATTTGTTTGCAACAAAGTGTAAAAAATTAAGAAAAAAAAGGAAGAATAAGAGAAAGAAAAAAAAGAAAGTAATGCTTTTTCATACTAATTTCATTTCTTATGTATTTTCATTCTAAATTCATTCCTAATGCCTTTTTTTAATAGTAAATTTATTCCTAATGCTTTCTCATACAAACTTTATTTCTAAAGATTTACTCTAATGTAGTTTAAGAAGCCTGTTATATAGAAAGGCAGTATGCAAATTTTAGTGGTCTGAATTATTGTTTTCTTTTAAATAAGTATTTTGGTTTCATTTTCTAAAGAGCTACAGGATGTAGGATCTCATACAACCACAACAATCAGGTTTTTATAAGTATCTAGATTGAATATTGCAATATGATATATAAAGATAAAAAACATTGTAATATAAGTATTTTGAGTTTGATTTCTATAATAATATATGTGTTGATTGGCACCCTAAATAATTTGAAACCTTAAGTTGGCACATAGTTAACAAAAGGTTGCCTACACTTGCTTTATACCAAAACTCCAGATTTCTTTGACTCTGTCCTTGGGTAAATAAAGAAATAAGCAGTTTACAATTTTACTACAAGAGTTTGTTATTATGGTGGGTATGTAACAAACCCTTGGGCTTATACTGCATCTCCACACCTCTTATATAACAGTAAGTCTAAAACACAACTTAATTCTATCATAACTACTTCTGCACTTTTTGCCTTAGACAATTTTAATCATTTGAATCGGATATTTGCAATTTTGATTAATTTTCCTTTTTAATTATAAAGAATTTTTGCTTTTTTACAATTTTCCAAAACAAAAATGTCTACACTACTTTCAAAACAATCTGATAATCGAAATTTAGACTAATTCTGATTTTTTATTATAAAGAATTTTTATACTTAATAAATAGAGTTTTTTATTTTTTATAATTTCTCAACTAGGATAATTTTTGTTGCAAACAAAATTGGCTGCCCTAAACAAAAAAAAAATACAAAAAAAAAAAAAACAAACAAATATTGACCAGAACAAATTGAAAAAAAAATTTATTCACAATTATTCAGTTCATGAAAATTAAAAAACAAACAAAAGAAATGGTTCAGGTTAAAGTTATTTTGAAAGATTTTTTTTTTCTTTTTTTGCTGGTTTGATTTCTAGTTGTGATGAGGGTACAAAGGCAAGACATTTGATAAATGGAATATAATGGAGGCCTCAACAAAAGACCCCTACAATTGAATTTAGTCAAATACTTTTTTTTTTAATCAAAACTAATATTCCATTTATTGGTCTATTTTTTTTTAACCCTTTGAAATGAGGCTTTATAATCTTTATGTCCATTTTTGGAACCCTTAGATGTGAAGATTCATTATCTGTGTAACCAAAAGAATTGATCTACAGATTATGAAGCCTGATCTCAAAGGATTAAAGAAAATTTGACCATTACCAATTGGTACAGACCCGACAACAAAAGACCAAACAAAAAACAAGTAAATAAGATATATATTATTATATTATATATTATATATAATATTATATATTTTATATTATAAGATGGAAAAATTCCATTTTTTATTGTTTTTTGCTTGAAGATTTAAATCCTTCAAAATAATTTGAAAAAAAAATTAAAAATTCAAATAAAAATAAAACAGACAAGTGCTAGCTATTTGAATTTCAATGGACCAGATAAAAACTTTTTAAGTTTTAACTTTCAATATAATTTTATGGGAAATCATTTACTTCCATTCATTCAACTATTTCTATTTTGTTTTATTGGGTTGGACAAAAAAATCTATTCGTTTTTTGGAATGTTATCTTTTCAGCCACTAAAAAATCATTTTATATTCCTATTCTTTGAATCCCATATTCAGCATTTTGAGATCAGTGTGAACTAAACCTCTGAGCAGATGGGTTCTTATATTTTTGCTTGTATTTCAGGCCTTGAAGTGGAAGATTAAACAAAGCACTACTAACATCAAATGCTTTTTAAGTACAGAAAATGAAAAAAGGTATGGAAACCTGCAGAAAGATATGCAACAGGAGGAATACTGTTACAAAAATGGTTTGCTTAATTTTGAAAGGGAATTTTTTCACTGAGAGATCCTTCTCACTCTATTTGGCCAAAGGTGAACAACATTGACAAAATGAAAGGAAAAAAGTAACAAGAGGCTGAAAAAAGATATGCCATGTGTATGAGGAGAATGCTCTAATTGAATAGGTGTGCCAGAAATGGTTTGCTTGATTCAAAAAAGGAAATTTTTTAGTAAGAGATGTTCCTTGCTCTCTGGCCGGCCAAAAGTGATCAACTGTAACCAAGTGAAATCCACAGTTAAACAAAATTGACATTTGACAACTAAGCAAATCAGGCAAGGGAAATGAATTGCATAAATATCCACTAAGTTTTTTTGCCAACCCAATATTATAATTTTTTTTTTTATTAATGTTTCAAAATTACAGTTTATTACACTTGACCAACATTTATTACACTTGACCAACACTACAAAAAATAGATTTTTTAAACAGTTCTTCATTTATTTCAAAACAATGATTTCATTGTTAGATTCTACCCTTCCCCACCATCAATTCAAAATTATTTACACTATTTACAGGGTTTTATAAATGTCCTGATTTTTTTTTTTTCTTTGGTTATTGTCGAAACATTTCAGATGCTTTATCATGTGGGGGTGGGTGGGGTTTCATGAAGTCCTCCAGATTTATTGGCATCATGAGTGCAGCTATCAGACATCAGTGGGCAGCAATACCTTCGTCTCTGTATTATATTTATGATGAGGATGTAAAACTGGCCTTGTGTCTAACATGGTTTGGTGTTCCACAGAACTCCTTTATCTGCCAGTAATCTGCATGCAACAGAAGCCACAAACAGAAAACCGGTTGGAATCCCAAACAAAAGAACACAGAATTTAAAAAAGACTGACAAAATCTTACGTACAAAAAAGCCACTTTACACAAAACAAAGTTTTTGTTGCCTTGTCTTCTTCTGTCAGCCCTAGGGGGCCCCTGGGCCCTCTAATATCTGGAAATTAGGCTTGTTGGCCTCTATGACACTCCGAAGATGGTTGACACTGTGATAATGATGCTGTGAGTGCTTAAAGTAACAAGGCCTTTCAGAATCCTTGGGATAAAGCTTGATAATTTGTTGACCAATTTTTCAAACTATTGTCCTCATCTTTAGTATTGTTATAAGGATGAAGACAATAGTCTAAAAATTAGATCTACAAAAGTTATGTTGTTTACAAGGGATTGACAGACATGTTTTCTACTAAGAGCATCAGGCAGCCCATCCTTGCTAAGGTAGGGTCCAAAAGGCCTCAGCTCATTCACATTTTATAATGCAGGCACAGCACCAATAACAGAGCACACGCCAAGTTGTCACAACACTTTCTCCATAGATAAAGCTTAACCATATTTTGTCCATTTCTTTTTTCCCTTGGCTCTTTGTGCCTTATCTTTGTCAATGCTCCATTCATTAGTTTGTAGCAACATGATAGGGAAGAAAGAAGGTTGCCTCCAGTATTCAACATTTGTCAAACGGAAGTGTGGAGGATTAGAGTGTGTGTGCTTGAAGTAATATTCCTAGTTGTATCAGTGTTGCTATCAGAATGTATTACTAAGTTCTGTTGTCTGTTGTGTATTCGCTGATGGGGATGAGTTGTGCATGCGTGCTTGTTTATCGGTGGTCTAGAACTAACTGTGCTGTTTGCTAGGTTCATACTTGGCGGTGAGCCTCTATCCCAAAACGAGGCGAGTTATCGTAAACTAACTGCTACTTCCTGTCATAAAATTGTGGTGTTGAAGTCTGCCTGCTACAAGTTGATGAAGCCTCTATTTCTGGTCAGACTTCATAAGTTTTTTTTCCTCAAATTGAGATTAAAAGATTGAAAGCTCTTAAAAGATTATTTTCTTGAATTTGCGAACAAGATGCTGAGATTTTGGTTTTATCAAAGAATTTGTGGATGAAAACTTAAAGGAAAACATTCCATAAGATGGTGAGGGGTAGAGTTAGCCAATGAAATCATTGCATAGAATGGTGGGAGGGTAAAATTAGCCAATAAAATTATTGCATCGAATGGTGAAAGGGTAAAGTTAACCAATAAAATCCTTGCATAGGATGGTGGGAAGGAAAATTAAACCAATGAAATCATGGCCTAATTTGGTGGGAGGTTAAAGTTAGCCAATCAAAACATTGCATCAAATGGTGTAGGGAGAATATATTCAGTCAATGAAAGCATTGTGTGTTAAACTATTGAAGACAAAGCATTTGATTTAAGAAAGATCTGCTAATGATCTACAGTTGAATAAATTATTGAAAGGTTTTTGATTTCTTTTTAATTTGCAAAAACAAATAGAGGAAAAATTTGCAAACGTTTTTGTAAAATTCTTCAGAGAAAGGCTTTTAAAGATTTAAAGTCAGTCAATACTGATTATTTCATTATGTCAGTAATTCTTTTATAATCATATACATACATATATATACATGTATGTATGTATGTATGTATGTATGTATGTATGTATGTATACATAAAGGCTGTCCGAAAAATTGGTGTGCAATAGAAAATAATGTATTAATGTCAATAAAGGACATTTACAGCTTTCCTTTACATGATAAGCTGTGATACTGTAAATAAATAAAATCTTTTTATTGGTAAGAACTGTATTGTCTTAATGTTTTATAATAAAACTTACTGTATATTAGTTTTTGAAATTTCTTTATACCCATAGTGCACAGTAACTTTTTGGACACACACATATATATATATATGGAGAACCAAATGTAGGTGGAAGCGTTTGGAATAGGTTTAAGTATCTAAGGAATCAAGTTGTTCCCCAGTTACAGCAACAATCTAATTTTCATGACTTCCATTTTGAACAAGATGAGAGAGGGGGGCTCCACATTTTCCTAAAGGAGTTTGATGAAACATGAAATTAATTGAAATGGATTGGTTGAAGAGACCCAATCAATTGTCATGTTCACCTGACTTGAACCCTGATGGATCATTTTTGTTTTTGGGGTGGGGGAACTCAAGGACAAAGTTTAGAGTCAAAAACCAAGAAGTATTGGTGATTTTTTAAAATTACATGATCTTTAACCTTTAGACTCTAAAAAAAGATATATCGGCCCTGGCGACTTAAATCAAAAGAAGACACACACGCAGTGATATTTCAACCTCCACCTTTGGCCTCTGATTGAGTAATATTACCAAGTAGTCACTCAGAGCCATTCTAATGAAAAAAAAAACCTATTAGGGTTGAAATGTCAGTGTGTTTATTTTTTTTCTTTTGGTTATTAAGCCGATATATTGGCCCCCTGGAGTCAAAAGGGTTAAATAAATGTGTTTTTACTGTCCACCTACTTTTAGCTCATCCATGAGCATATCGAAAATAAATGTGCATGTGCAGAGTTACATACACAAACACATATATATATATGTTATTTAAACAAGTGTTTTTAAAAAATATATATTTCTTTTCATTTTTTTGTTTTGTTTTGTTTTCTAAATAGAGTTTTAATCCTGGGGTCTAGTGTCAGTATTTACCTAATCCCCCAGCTTTTATTCAAATTTTTTGCCTCATCCAAGACCATCGTCAGTTTGGTTATTAGACATTTTAGTCTATTGATTTTTTTTCAGTTTTGTTTAATTTAGGATGCATTTTTCCGCATTTTTTTGTTGTGTTTATTCTAAACACTTTTTCTTTTTTAAATAGAAACATTTGTTAAATGTTATTTTGTTTAATCTTGGTGAAAAAAGCTTGGAGGTTTATTTGTCTTTTATAAATGTTGCTTTTAAAGAGTGTTTTGGAATTTTGGATAACACTTGTTTGAATAGCAATATTCTGTCATATTTAGACAGAATAATGCTAAATTTATATATGTATATATACACATATTTTTTTCTTAATTGTAGATGTATATTTATATTTTTTGAATGTGTTAATATATATCTTTTTTTCTGTATTATCTTTTTTTTTTGTTTATTTTTCCTAAATTTTGGCTTAGCACCACCCAAAATGGAAAAAATAATTCTTTTTTTTGTTTTTTTTTATAGTTTAAAAAAAAAATGAATAGTTTAAAAAAAAAATGAATATATATATAAAAGAATCTACCTTGTGATTTTTCTCTTTATTATGAGACAATGGATAGAATTTGAAAAAAAAAAACAGCTTTTTTTACAATAAAATTTTTACATAAAAATGAATCAAATAGAAAATACAAGAATTTGAAAAATACTTTTTTTCCCAATTTTGTCATTCATTAAAAAAAGATTCTTTGTTTTGGATAAGATTTTTGTTTTTAAAGGACCAGGTCCATTAACAAATATAAGTCATGTTTTCCTAAAAGAAACTGGACCATACTAATAGGACAAATTTTAAATGCTATTTTCTTAGATTATACAGGGTGGACTAAAATGATAGGATACATTATAAAATGCTATTTTCTTAGGTTATACAGGGTGGACCATAATAATGGGACACATTATAAATGCTATTTTCTTAGATTATACAGAGTGGACTATAATGACAGGACATATCATAAATGCTATTTTCTTAGATTTTATAGGGTGGACCATAATGATGGAACAAATTTTAAATGCTTTTTTCTTCAAATTACAAAAAACATCACAGACTATTTGTCATTATGGTTGACCCTATATATCTATTCAAATCTTAGACAACAATTAAGACTCGTACCTAATGCATAATCTTTGTGTGTTTTTTGTAAAAAAAATCTGAAAAATAGAAATTAAAATGAATCACATTATTTATGGCTAACTTTGCATAATCTGAGAAATTAGGATTTAAAATCTATCCCATCATTACGGTCCACCCCGTATATTTATTACACAGGGGTTTTACATATTATTTAAATTCTATATTAAGTTTTTTTTACTTTCACAGGTTGACTTAGATGATCCTTATAATGCTAAAGAGTCTAAAAGAAATTGCATGAATACAAATGTGTGCATAATGTCTGGTCAACCCTGTAGAAAAGAAAAGAGAACACAACATTTATTTCTCTTATGAAAGAACTGATGTCTAACAATCAGAAAATTCTGCCTCTAAAGCCAGGCAGCACAAGAAAGGAAATAAAATATCTTTCTGCTATTAATGCTTTTATACACATTCAGTGTAAACAATGCCTTAGAAAAGGAAGTGGTTTGAGGTGGCTAAGCTATACATCAGAAACCAGTGATATTTCTTTGCGAGTGTAACTTAACCAGCATCTCTTTGTCGGACGTTGGTTTATTTAAAGGAGAGACAAACAGAATGACAATAATGATTATTTTGTTTTAAAAAAAGTCAGTTTTTAAAATTGACAAAGAATGGACAGAGATATAATTTATAATTTCAAAATAAGCAGAGCTTGAAGAAAATTTTCAATATATAATAATATGGTTTGTAAATGTTTGCAAATGAAACTACAGAGTTTTAATTTTCTATAACACACACACACATTATATATATATATATATATATATATATATATTAATAGATTATAGTTCTTCTGAAGCATCATATAATATTTAATAAATAAAATTTTTTAAAAGGCATAAATGATGCATAAATATTATATTTCAATAATTTATTAAAATATAATGTTTATGCATCATTTATGCCTTTAAAAAATTTTTATTTATACATGTTATCGGCTTTAATACTGTATAATGATTCGATTGATTTTACTTAGACCTTCTTGTCATAAAGCCAATTTCAAACAAAATGCTGTCAATTTAATCTAAATAATCATATCATTTACACAGTTCTCTTTCTTATGACAAATAGCTATGGACTTTTGTATAATATAACACTGTATAATGATTCTATTGTTTTTACTTAGACCTACTTAGTATAAAGTCAATTTCTAACAAAAATGCTATCAATTCAATCTCAATGAAATAGATCTTAAAAGAAAATTTTTATCATAACAGTTCTCTTTTTTTTTTATATATAACATCCCAATATCTCAAATATGACATCAACAAAAATTATAAACTACCAGATTTGCAAAAGATGCTTTGCACAAAAATAAAACCAGCCTTGCATTAAGGGTAAAAAGAAAAAAAAAAAGGGGGGTGAACTAAAGATAAGAATGAAATGTAAAGTGTTTTTTTTTTTTCCTAATATCCTTTAAAAATATTAATCTGTGAATTTGATTTTATCGTTTAATATGCATTACATCATCACTGCATGTGTGTGTGTGACTATGGCACTGCTACTAAATGAAAGTTACCTCCCTTGAGGCTTTTGTTGCTTCTTGCGTTAATATATGCATATTACATTTAAAAAAAACTGCTTTAATGAAAGAGTTTGTATGTTTGGAAATTCATAAAAGGGAAGGGAGAGTGTAAGAAAGAGAGAGAGATAGTGATATAGAGAAGAGAGGAGAAAGAAGAAAGAAAGAAAGAAAGAAAGAAAGAGAGGGGGAGAGAGAAAAATTTTGGTTTTTATTTCAATTTTTAAAGAAAAAAAAATTACAAACACAAATCTACAATTAAAAAAAAAACAACAAAATGACTTTTTTTGTTGCATATTTTTTACTTTTTATTTTTGTGTGTGTGTGTGTTGAGAGTGAAGAGGTCTTTTATAAAAAATATTGGTTTTTTTTTCAGGCTAGCAGAATTAGGCTTTTAGTGTCTATTAGAAGCGATGGCTTTGGGCTGGAACAAACGAAAGAAAGTCTCAGGTGAGATTGATTATTTAATTCCAGAAGTTTCTATAATCTAATATTCAAGACGTTCAAAGGTCACATCTCATTTCTAAAAAGTTCAAAGGTTACAATTCATTTCTAAAGCCTAAACATTTATTTGTAGATTTAATAAAATAATTGACAAAGAAAATCAATGGAATTAGTGTTTCACTCATTTTTGTGGGTTTACAGACATTTCATCATCCGACTGTTAATCACGGACATGTAATCACTAGAAATTTAATCACATAGTTTTTTTTTATCACATGGACACTTTAGCACCTGACACAGAGACATTTAATCAAACTCTTTCTAAAAAAGGAAAAATTTAATACAATTACTGAATTTAAAATTTATTTTCAGATCAATATTATATTTTGAATTTTAAAGTGAAAAATTGAATAGTTTTGATTTTATAATAATATAGTCTAAAACTTTTGCACAATGCTTACCAAACAGTAAATACATATACAGGATGTCCAAAAGGTTTCTGTGAACTATAGATCTATAGAAATTTAAATATAAAGTAAAATTTTATTATAAAATATTTTGACAATACAATTTTTACCAGTAAAAAGGTTTTATTTATTTACAGTATCACAGCTTATCATAATGGAAATGCTGGAAATATCCTCCACTGGCATTTAGACATTATTTTCTAATGCACAGAAATCTTTTGGATACCTTGTATATATATTTAAATTTTGATATGTGTGTTCTAAATTAAAGTCAATGCAAACTCTATATAAAAACGGAGATCTTTACTAATAAACCAAAAAAAAAAAAATAAAACTCCTCATGAAATCAACATGAGCTTGAATAACCACAAATGGTTGATAGGTTGTTAAACATAACAAAAACCAAACCAAATTTATAAACAGAAATTCACTAAAAGACTCAGGTCTTTTGAAGCAAAAGTTTCAAAAAGTCAATCTACAACAAATCATTTAATGAATAATATCAAAGTTGGTTCAGATGTGAAATCTTAATGTCGGTGAAAGTTCTAGTTTTTGTGCATTTTATCAAATATCGAATTGATGACATTATTATCATTAAAGAATGACAAGTATGACATTTTCAACTTTGTTTCAATTGTAATATTTGTCTTTGAAAAACAATTCACTTTTAACTCTAATAAAAAATATTTGCTTTGAAACACCAAAGATTCAAAATGGCTGTTGTTATCTTTCTGATTTGTATTAAGATAAGAAGCCAGAATATTATCAATAAAAAAGCAGTGAAAATAATAATAATGAAAGAGGGTCTATACCAAAATATCAAGGAGTCATCCTTGAAGTGTTATCGACCTGGAATCACTCGTTGATTTTTTAAATTGGAAGGATTAGATTTTTGATATAAGATAGAAAAATATTAAATGAAATTAATCCAAAGAAAAAAAAGGGAGACAAATTATTCATTAGAAAAATTGACTTAAAGCCTTTCCACTCATTAAAATTAAATCTTTTTTTTTTTTTAACAATTAACAAAAAATCATCTCTACTAGAGTCTCCAAAGTACAGCAAATATGGTCCAGTCTTAAATCCGGCCTGCTGCTGAGCTCTTATTAAAAACAATCATGAAAGATTTTAAATTGTGTGAAAAATTTTAAAAATTGTGAAAATAGTGTGCTTGTCCATGTTTTTGTTAAAAAAAAAATTAAAAATGAAGTTTTGGAGCATGAGTTTCACTAAAAAGCAAAACTAATGAGCAAAAACAAATTCTCCTTCTGTTTGAGTATGAAGAGTCCTGCTCTTCAAAAATCTAATCCTAATGAATAATGACAGAGTTGAAAGAATTTTGGAAAGTTAATTTGTGACAAAAAAAAGTCTGCATTAATTTAAATTTTGCAAATAAATGGCCTTTTAAGGCTGTTTTGAAGTTATTCATTCAATGTTTCTTTGCTTTTTTTAAAATTTTGGCCTAGCCCAACAAGTCAGCAAAAGTCAAAAATTTTAGAGATCCATTCTATACAATAAATATTGTGTGTTTATTTATTTATACATTTTTATTGTGTCATGCTCTGAAGATTGATGGCTAAAACATAGTTTGCATCATGACTCTAACCTCAGACCCTCAGATTGCCTTCAATATCTTCAATGTAAAAATCTGATGTTGTAGCGAATGAGCCATTATTGATGTACAAAATTTTCTTTTATTTTTGGCCCTTAAACATTAAAATCCAGGTATACAAACTAGATTTTCTATAATTGAGTAGAATAATTATTTCAAATAGTTTGTTTTGTTAATTAATGTATAAAATTTAGTTTTAAATAAATTCTATGTAAAAAGAAAATGAATGCAATATTTAAAGATGAATTAATTAAACTATTTAAAAAATCCATCATTTTTCATGGGCATATACACTAATTCAGAATAAATGATCTGAGGGTTTTTTTTAGAGTAGGTTAACAAAATTAACCAACTAGTCTAATTTTGCAATGATTCAAGTGTAGACTGAAAGTTGCACTCTTGAAATTGAGTAAGAATTGAATATATATTCTATCTGTGATTGAAGCTAAAAAGATTTTATATCTCATTTGTTTTCCTTTAAATTTTGTCTTGTTTATAATTTTGTCTGGCACTATAAAGTTAGGTTTCTTAAGAATTTATTCAACAATTTTGTTCAGTTTTTCATATTGATTAAAATTAAAACTAAAATATGCAAAAAACATTTTAGGAAACTTAAATTCTTTGATTTTTATTATTTATTTTTTATTAAATAAATAAATTTTATTATTTATTTTAATGCATTTTGTATTTTAATAATCCTTACAAAATGCATATTAAAGAACAAAAAAATTGAGAAAGAAGCCATAGTTTGTTCAAATATTTTCAACATTTCTAGAATTTTCTCAAAATTTATAAAGAACATTTTCCAATGATTGATTTCAAATTGACACTTTTAAAATATCATATTTTTGTTTCAGTGACAGAAAGGCAAATAAAAATGGCCGAAAGAATGTTGGAAATAAATGAGTGAAAAATAAAATCCAGGATTATTTTTTTTTGATGTCCTTCCTAATTGGTTTGACATGTGGGAATTTAGTGCTGTTACATTGGTTGGAAGGCAAATTTTGATATAAGTTTTTGTTTTGGGATAACTAACCAATATTATTCAGTTACATTGGCATTTCTTTGATAAGTGTCATTTACAGATTTAATCATAAGACAATGCATCCTTTTGTAAATATAAAAACAATTTTAAAGATATTGTTTTACACAATTTAAAGAGACAAAGAAAGTCTTCAGTGAAATATTAAAACATTTTTAAAGATTTTGTTGCACAGAAAAATACTAACAATTAAAAAAAAAGAGAGAAAAACTTTGGTTTTGTTGCATAATATTTCATTATAAAGCTTTTCTTTTTCAAAAAAAAAAAAAGGTTTATCACATTCCTTTTAAAAGGTTTTAATTTTTACAATTGTTAATCAGTGGTGGACAAACTACAGTACATTATTACAGTAATAGTATAGAAGCCTCCATTTATCTGTGGCCTGTGTATATTTAAAATTTCAATACATGAATAATTTTCAGAATTAACACAAACAACAATTAAAGTATGCTAATATTAAATCAGAAATATTTAGAACATTTCAGAACCGAAATATTCAAAGATACAATAATATTTCTGAAAATAATTGGAGCAAAAACTAAAGGCAAACAAATAATTCAAAATGGATGCCATTTTAAAAAATAGGAAAAAAAGGATGAATAAAAAATTCCCTCTTTTATTTATTCATTTTTATTTGTTTTAATTCCTGAATGTTTAAATTGATTTTGAATCAAATTCATTTTTCTAGTTTTTAAAAAGAAGAATTTAAAATGACATTTTAAGATTATACAGCATGAATTTTTAGAAAATTGTTAAGTTTTATTAAAGATTTTGAAGTTTAAGATTGTTTCCATGGCAATCATGAAGAAAAGCTTAGCCCCTGCCCCAACCCTCAGTTAGGCTGCTAGCAAGCCTTTGGAACTAATCTAGATATCAAGAGTAAAAATGAATTAAAAATAAAAAGCTGTATATTATGTACAGGGTTCAAGGAAACATCTTTAGCTTTATTGTTCACTAGAAGTATTGTCCAGCTGCTAAGCTTGCTTTGATGCTCCTTTTGGGCTCATTTTGATTTGTGTTTTTGGTAATTCCAAGATTTATTTTTCTTCTTAAAAAAATGCTGTAATTTTTTGAAAGCCAAAAATGATTTCAAATTCATTTGTGTAAATAACTTCAAATAAATATAAAAGTGGGTTTAACTCATATGTGTCCTTGACATTTAAATTGGTTTGTCTAAATAACTTGAAATAAATATAAAAGTGGGTTTAACTCATTTGTGTCC
>JAUZSX010297951.1:0-13397 GCA_034780655.1 Idiosepius hallami
TATATATATATACATAGATATATATATATATATATATATATATATATATATATATATGTATGTATAGAGAGAGAGAGAGAGAGAGAGAGAGAGAGATAGATCTATCTATCTATATATATATCTGTCAATGGATAGATAGATAGATAGATAGATAGATCTATCTCTCTCTCTCTCTCTCTAGATAGAATTAGACAGTTTTTTTCTATTGATTAAATAACCTCAAAAAAATCAAACAAACATCTATCTAACTTTAAATCTATCTATCTATCTATCTATCTACCTATCTATAAATCTATCTATCTAACTATCAATCTATCTATCTATCTATCTATCTATCTATCTATCTATCTATCTATCAATCTAGATAGATAGATAGATAGATAGATAGATAGATAGACATAAAAACTGACAATTAGATAGATAGATAATTTGCAAACACATTCTTTTCCTTATTTTTATAAATAACCTTAAGTGACTGATTCATGAGTCAAGTGAGAGAAGCAACTTTAAGTTTCTTTGGGTGTGACACCATAATGGCCTTAGGCACGAAAAATTAATAAGAAAAAAAAAAGAAGAAAAAGAAAAAAAAATTGATTACATTTGCCGAAAAGGAAAAAAAAACGAAAGGAAATGACGATCTACGAACATTTGCTTTTATTAATAGACGGTCACACACTTTAATATTTGTTTTTGATTCTAACGGCTTATCAACCTCACTTAAATGTATAAATTCATGAAAAAAAAAACTAACGAGTCCATATTTGTGTGTGTGTGTGTGTGTGTGTGAGTGTGCACGTGTGTGCACATGCGAGTGTGTAATTACATTGCAACATTTCATTTAAATGACTCTATATCTAAAAAAAAAAAGATAGCCCTACAAAGAATTTGTTTGTTTGTTTTGTGTTGTGTTTAACGGCATATCATCCTTTTTAGGTCATTTTAATGCCGAGAACAATTACTTATGATAAACGTTATTTTAGAACGGCATATCAACCTTTTTAGGTCATTTTTATGCCTAGAACAATTACTTATGATAAACGTTATTTTTTATACACGCACAGACACAGTTTTTTTAGTAACTCAAGTTTCACTATTTAATCCATAGCTGGAGGAAAAATAGGGATTCATACATTTCCCAAGGGTATTAGTCGACATGTAAACGTAGACAGAACAATTTGGATTTGAACCTGCCTACTACGGTTCCGAAGTCCAATTGCCTATCCACTGGGTCACGTCGACCGCCGCCCTACAAGCAATAGTCCATATATAATACATTAATTTGAAAAACATAAAATACGTGCAAAAATATCTCTTAGTTCTGCGTTAAAAAAAATTCCATTCTAATTACTTTAATTAGCTTTAATTTGATTAAATTTGTCAAATAACTCAATTCTTATTTGTTAGTTTTCTCCCTTTTCCCCCCTATTTTGAAGAGTTACCTCCCATAATGATTTTTTTTTTCACACCCTTTTCAGTGAAGGTGGATCAGAGGTAAAAGCTTGGACTCTTAAATAGCATTATACGAGTTCAAATTCCACTCAAAATTATTAGATTCACTTTTATCTATCTTAGGCAGATAAAGCTTAATAACTAGGTAGAGTAACTCATCTAGGTGTAAGAATGACAATAATTTGAAGTCCTTGGGTTAATGAGACAATCAACTCAGTGAGAGTTACTCATCTGGGTGAAGGGTAAAATTGCAGATTACAAACCCTAGCACGTAAAACCGGCCTTGTAAAAATGGTTTTTACTGGGATTTGAACTCTTGTAATGCTATAGCAGAATCAAGCTTTTACCACTCACTACTTACTCCACTCTAACCGCCCGTTAGTTTTGTGAGTTGGAGACGGAATCAAAAACAGTTTTAATTGTAGAAGAGGAAGAAAGGGTTAAAATAAATAAGGAAAGGATCTCACAAAAGAATTTCTTAACAGATCACATAATTCAGTGGGGGATATTACAAAACTGTAGCGTGGGGGTCGCTCTAGCTGCTGCCGCAGCCGCACGCAACAGAATTAATTCAACTTAAAAACTAGATTCATACCAAATTATTCTCCAAAAATTCAATATTTAATCCTGGACCATAAAGATCGATATATCGGCCCTGGTGGTGACTTAAAGTAAAAGAAGACACATTGTATGGACTACTAACAGAACGTCCCCGGTTTCAGTTGGTAATTTTGCTATGTTAGGGAGACTAGGCCGAAACATAGAGTAGAAACATCAAAAAGCCTACTAAGATGAGGACAAAAAGTCCGAATAATAAAGTTAATTCCTAAAAAATTTTTTTAAAAGAGTTAAAAAATATTGTTAAACTGAAAGATCAACCAAAAAAAAACAATGAACAAAAAAACCTAACTTACCGTCGATCCATCTTTCTTTTAAATGCCAGGACGAAAAAGAAAAATGACTCCAAATTCATTGATTGATTATTGGTTAATTTTAATTAATTGATTAAAAACTTTAAAAAATTCAAAACAAAATGTTCATTTTTTTTCTCTTCAGAATTTAAATTGCATTTAAAAGTAGAAAAGAAAAAAAATACTAAAACTAAATTTCGATTGATTTCGAAAAAAAAAATTGAATAAAAAGTATAGGGATTATGATAATAAGTTTAAGTCTTACTGTTGTTTGCTAATTGAATTGTTGAGGCCACCACCATTCCACCAACCATCAACTTTGGATGGCAATAAGTCGTTACAAAATTTTAAGATTTTTTGATTAGTTAAAATACAAAATTTACAAAAAGTTTTACAGAAAAATAAAAGTTATGTAAAGGGCGAAAAACTGTACTGTAAGTAAAATTATCGCAAAAGGATTTATTTGGGTTCGCTTCTAGAAATTTTTATAGTTTCAGTGTGAAATTATGCTGAAAGATACTAACAACAACAGTAACACTATGTTCTATGAAATCCTTAAAGCACATACAACAATACACTTTTCACTCGGAAATTATTTATTCCGGAGATATTAATGTTTTTCTAAAGGGAAGGAGTTGGTTTAAGTTTGATTTGTTGCAAATCATTAGTATTATGTAGGTGGGTGAGTGTTTAGAGTTGGTGTTCGGATAAGGCGAGAATATTAAATGTTCAATCGACCCCCCCCCATAATGATAACATTGTTAAAAAAAAAAATTATTAAAAAATATTGATAAAAGGTTGATATTTTTTTAGATTCGTCTCCGTTACGAAATTCCACGAGGCTAACAAAACACGTTTGTTTGTAAAGTGATATTTCACGTCTAAACTATAAATTTACTAAAAACCCGAACAGCCAGAGAGACTAGACTTAAAGCTTCTTTCTTAGATAAATTTAAACTTTCTTTTTCTTTCGCGAAATAAACTACTGACTTGACTTGCTGTCTTTACAAACAATAAAAAACATTCCTTTTTTTTTCTTGATAAAATAAAATAAATAAAATATCCAGTAAGTCAATTAAACGTGTTTTTGGCTGTTCCTTTATTTGCACAAGCAACAATAGAAAGGCAAAAAATGTACAGTTGTTGTTGGAGGAAAAATGAAAAGTTAGAAAACCTAGAAGAAGAATAAATAAGCTGAACAGAGAACAGCTGGCTGTGGGCTCTCTCTGTCTCTGTCTCTCTCTCTGCCTCTGTTATTTGTCTCAGCTGTTCCATTCCACCCACAGAAAACTTAGCAGTGTTTTTACTTTAGTCCGTACAATACTCAAACAAGGGTCAATAAATCTATAGGGGTTATTTTAACGCTTTCGACCCTAATGGGCCGATATATCGGCCTTATTAACCAAAGGAAAAAAAAGAGACACACTGCCTGCACTGACATTTTGACCCTAATATGTTTTTTTAATAGAACGGTTCTGAGTGGAGTGACTACTTGGTAATATTGCTTAGTCCGAGTCCAAGTCCAAAAGTGGACGTTGAAATATCGTTGTGTGTGTGTTTTCTTTGTCGTAAGTCGCCAAGGCCGATATATCGGTTCTTTAGGGTTTAAAGGATTAAAATTCACACCGTCAAATCACGTGTTATTTTGTTTTGATAATAAATTGGCACATAAAAACTTGATTAAACCTTTGGGTCCTAACTAATCAAAATTACCAAGTAGTCACTCAGAGTCGTTATATTAGAGGGAACATAGCCAAAATATTGGTGTGTCTTCGTTTGTTAGCCTTATGTTGTCAGGGCCGGTATATCGACCACTTAGACCCAAAGGATTTAATAAAGTAAACGAATAATCAGAACTAATTTATATGAAAAAATTTTTTTTTTCTCACTTGATTAAAGTAAACGAACAAAATATTAAAATAAATTATAACAATTCAATTTATTTAACAGAACTGATTAATATGAAAATTTTATCTTTTTTATAAAGAATACTATCTCTTCCCTAATCTGTAAGATGGCCTATTTTCTCATTACTTTTTAAAATAATTTACTTTACTTTGTGACGGTTTGTCTGTCAGTCAGTCCGTCTGTCTGCTTGGTCTTATTTTATTGAAGAGTTGGTAAATTTATAGTTTAGGCGTGAAAAATGTTTTGTTTTGTTCCGTTGGTTATTTCATTTTCAACACACACATACACCAAGAATTTGGTAGGCTCCAAACTGCGTTAGGAAACAAGTTTAGGGTCGAGAGCGCTGATTGGTTCTAAAATGTCACGTGGTATGCTTACTACTACGTCCGTAATTTTGGAAGACAACGGACTTGGCGCTGCTGCTGCTAGCTTTTGACTTGGAAGGGATTGGAATGTTAGGGTGCGGCAAATTGCGCGCGTAAATTAATTTTCAGGAGCACATGTGTGATTTTTAATTCTTTGTGTATGTGTGTGTTGAAAATAAAATAACCAACGGCACAATATAGGAAGAGAAGATAAAAAGAAGGGTAAACCGACTTCTCATCACCTGACAATTCATCACCCGACTATTCATCATTAGACTTTTCATCACATGGACAATTCATCACATGGACAATTCATCACCCCGATATCGAGTACTTTCATCACCCAAAAGAAAAAAATTACATTAATTGATGTAATAATGTTAATTATGTAATTATGTTTTATTACGTTAAATTTTTAGTCCCTTTGACAATTTGAGGGTTATTTTTACGAGAGATTATAAAGTGAATATCATCCACTTTTTCAAACTTTTTAAAAAATTTCTATATTTAAAAATCTAATCAAACTTGTCCAAATAGTTTTATTTTGTTTTAACTTAATGTTAGCAACCATTACAGAACTTAAATTAAAAAAAAAATAATCCTAGCGATGAAGAGGCTTAGAGTGTTGAATTGTCAACATGATGAAAAAATCATGTGATGAAAAGTCTAGTGATGAATAGTCGGGTGATGTATCGTCGAGTGATGAAAAGACCGTTCACCAAAAGAAGATAGACTTGAGAATGACTTACTGTACTGTTTGATATAATGTATAGACATTAAATTAATGACTTATTTAGTTTTGTCCATAAGCTTAAAAAAGGTGGGCAATGACGGTGGAGAGCTGGAGCATTGGTAAAAGCTCGGGCTCTGGATTCGTATTACGCGAGTTCAAATTCCAGTGAAAACCATTAGTTTCACTTTAGCTGCCTCGGGCAGATGCAGTTCATCTAAGGGTAACACCGAATGTAAAAAGCCCGGGTAAGAGCACGTAAATAGCTTTGTGCCAAACTTGGGTTGGTGTGGTGAAAGCTCGGGCTCTGGATTCGTATTACGCGAGTTCAAATTCCAGTGAAAACCATTACTTTCACTTTAGCAGCCTCGGGCAGATGCAGTTCATCTAAGGGTAACACCGAATGTAAAAAGCCCGGGTAAGAGCACGTAAAAATAGCTTTGTGCCAAACTTGGGTTGGTGCTCGACCAAGTAAATACAATATGCTTAAAGGAGATGTCTCTCTTGGTCTGTAACTATTTTTTCCTAGTAGAAAATTAATTCAGTTTTTTTTTGTTCTGTTTTGTAAGTTAAAAAATAAATTTTACACGCTCATGTACAATTCCTACAAGATTTCCTGTAATTAATATCTGTCCACCACATCTTGCTCAAACACCTCACACTAGGCGCAATTTCTTCTGAAATAAGGCTTGCTTTTAGCCCTAAAAATAAAAATTCCTTTCCTTTACCACTGGACTGGAATAATTTGTTGTGGGGCCGTGCTTAGGGCCTCTGGCGGCCTCCACAGACACCGAAATTGCGGGGGCAAAAGCTCCCTAAGGGCCGCAAGGCTCGGTGGCTTCAAAGATTGTAATACAAAAAAATTACCAAAGTAATTCATTGTTAGGATTAATTAGAAAATCATTATCAAACTTGAAATAGTTGTATATTACTTATTCATCTATCAATCCATCTTTCTTTCTACCTATCTCTCTCGATATATTTGAATGTGTATGTATATATAGTAGAAGGCTCCAGTATGTTTATGGGAGGGGGGAAATTTGCCTTTTTTTGTTAAAGAGGCCGCAAGGCGCATTCTGCGACGGGCCACTAAGTGGCTAAGCACGACACTGGTTGTCTTCACAGACTTGTACAGATTTTAATAGTCTTTTCTAACTGGCACTGAACCAGAACCTTTATTCTTCTGGTTATTCTTAATATTTGTTGTAAAAAAAGATACAATTTGGCACAAGACCGATTGGGGAGGGGAGAAGTTAGTCGAGCTGATCGTACAACTATCACTTAAACTTAACTAGACTCTTTCGTAGCTCATTCACTTTTATCCATCGCCACAAAATACAACAGTCACCAAAATACCACATTTACTAAATGGACTAATCCTACTCAAAAATTCCCAAGCGTTAACAATATTTACAGATGATGATAGGGAGTGGGACAAAAAACACTATAAAAAAAAACAATAGAAAAGTTAAACAAAATAAAATTAAGGTTTGGTTAGTAGTATCACCTTTCCCTCGCTATTGGGGTAGGTAGCATATTGTTTTCCAGGTATTACACCGAAAACAAGCATGGAGGGTGTACCATCTAGGTGGGGCATGGGGTATGGGAGAGCTAGCTTATTAAGGGGTACTAAAATAATTATTCTCCTGGTTATTCTTGTTCCAACTTTCATCAGAATTATTATTGCATTTTTTTTCTAAAGTTTGCGGCAAAGAGTTAGAATACTCAATAAAATAGAGAATTTTTAAAGGTTTCGAAGACGCCTTTATAAAACACTAAAACAAAGCGCTTTCCGCTTCTTTATGTATGACGTCAAGCGGGATAAGTCATAACATTATAAAACATAAATAATCTAAAAAAGGGATTAATTTATTAAGATAATTTAATTTAGATGGCTTTGGGCGGAAAGACAGACAGTTCCTTTATTATAGCAAAGATTCAATTTAGAAGACATCAGATAAACGAATACAGACAGCTCTCTTATTGTAAAATAACACTTCTTCACTATTTTTTTTTATAAATATCATTCATTGAAATCGAAATTTTTCTTTTCTTACAGAGTAATTTAATTGTAGCGATATACACTAAACCTGATACTGCACGGTGGAAGTAGAAATGATTTTAAAAAAATCTTATTTACGCATCTGGCTCAACTCTTGGAAAATTTGTATTGAAATTGAATAATGAAGTGTAGTTCTTTTGAAGCATCATAAGCTTATAAATAAAAAGATATAGAATTTTATAAGGAGGTATGGTGTGTCAATGACGATGGTAGTCGGTAATATTTCGAGAATAACACTCCTTTTTCAAACCAAAATTTTGTAGTTCTTCTGAAACATCATAAGATAACTAGTACATAAGATTTAATAAGGCGGTATGATTTTGGTTGGTAAAGTAGGTATCATCCTCGAAATATTACCGACTACCATCGTCATCAACGCATCATACCACCTTATAAAATCTTATATTTTTTTCTAGATAATAAATATTTTTCTAAGCTCATGGCGATACAACCGGATGTTATCACCTTAGCCACTCTAGATGAAATGCCTAAATTCGTCCCTTCCGCTTTTGGACTTCGCACTTTCCGGTCAAACTAAATCCAATATAGAAATTGCATCAGCCAAATGTCTGGACTTGGTTATAAGCAGTGTTCTTTTTCCCGCGTTATTCTGGAAGAACCCACGTGACTAATATTCATATATAAACAAAGACACGTGCCACACCAGATAAAAAAAAGAAAGAAAATTAAGGGAAACAGGAACAAGTGTCTGACCAAGACCGTTTGTAATCTAGTACGGTCTTGGTCTGACCCGCCGTGACTAGCAGCCGACCACACACTTTCTTACCCAGTGACTCGCTCTAGTAGCAGAATACCAAAAACCAACAACTTAAGAAACTTCCACAAAGCCATAAAAGTGGAAGAGAAGGTATAGTCTATTGTTCTTTTAAAAACTAAAACTTCTACAGACATTATTTCCTTCTCCCCTTTCTTCTTTTATCATTCTCCAATAATGTGAACATTTTATATATTCTTTAAACATACATACACCAAATTAATGGATTATATAAAGTTTATCTTTAAACATTAATTGCCGTTGTCTTGTATTTTGTTATGCTTGTTATTTTATATATGTGTATCGAGAATTGACCAAAACCGAATTATATATATACATATACAGTAAACCAAAATTATTCCAATATCTTCATAAGCTAATGCATTTCCCTCCAAAATCGAAGGTCTTTCTAAACCTTTTTGATCCAAGAGGGCCGATATATCAGCCTTAGTAACCAAAGGCAAAAAAGACACACTGAAATTTTGACCTTAATTTGGTTCTTTAATAGAACGTCTCCGAATGACTACTTGGTAATAATGTTGAGTCTGTGTCCAAAAGTGGAGGGCGAAACATCGTTGTGTGTGTGTCTTCTTCTGCCTTAGGTCGCCAGGGCCGATATATCGGTTTTCTAGGGTTAAAGGGTTAAGTGAGACATATCCGGTAAGTGAAATAAATACTGTAAAAAATAGAAATTGAACGTAATCAATCGGCAGAATTTAAAAGGTTGATTGTTAATAAACGGTCACCCATCTAAGAAAAAAACATGATTGTGACGTTGCCGTTGCATAACTTCGGTGTATTGACGGAAACCAGTAGTGTTTATAGCGTAATTTGACCTGGTTTTTAAAGTTTCTGTCATAGGAAAACAAAAATCTGAGGTAGTCGCAATAATCACTGTAAGAATGCAATTTGATTGGCTAATTTAATTTAAGTCAATTCCAATAGCCTACCAAATTGTATTCTTACATCCTGATTATGAATATTATTTTTATGTTTTCCCTAAAATATAAAAGAGCCGAGTCGTTGTTGCATATATTCAGAGAAAAAAAGGGGGAATAATGCATTTTAAATTCAACTTTATTGTCAATATTTCCATAAGTCTATGTTATAAAGTTTAATTGTGTTGATATCTTAGTTAATCTTTTTCTTGGTTGTTACAATAGATCTTTTTTTAGATTAATCAAATTATTGACCATGGTGGTTGGTTGTGGGGTTGCCCGGGTTGAGTGGCTTCAACATGTAAAAATTGAACAATGAAACTTTCAGGAACAAGCAAAATTAAGTTATAATCGGGGTGTTTTGTTTTATTGTGTTTTACTTTTTCTGAATCTTATTCGAGAGAAAATAACAATAAAATAAAAAGTAAAATGCCATAATTATTTCATTCCACTTTCCTATCAACCTAACCAACCAGAAACCAAAAAAATATGTCCTTTTAACAATTTAAAATCTTTTTTTTTTTTTTTTGATATCGTATTCTTTTTCAAACAAAACACTTTAATGGACACCGACAGACAGCCTCATCCAACAGCACCAAAATAAATAAATGAATAATTTTAATAAAAAATAAACGAAAAAAACTAATAATCAAGAAAAATTGATTTTGAAAAAAAAATTCAAACTCAACCGAACGAACGACCGGTAACGAAAAAAGTTGAAAATATTTGAATATTTTTGTCGTCAAGTTTGACGGGAAATATTTATTCAATGATATTTTTTTAATTTAGAATTTTCGGAATTTTTTTAACAAAGAAAAGAATTTAAAAAATAAGACATTACGGAAAAATACATTAATTGAACTTACGACGGAAATATCCGAAAATAACCGAACGATGGAATCCAAGAAGTCGAAGAGGGTTTTTTAATTGTTTGATAATTTGTTAATTATTTTAATGTTGGTTCCTCCTTCACAATTTAGGAATGAGTGCATAAATATTTGGTGAGTAAATTATGAAGCTTCTACTTTAGATTTTAATTAAAAATTATGTTTGAAAATTAAATTATGTTTTTACCTGAATTTCTATCATTGCTGCCTCAGCCAACTTTTTTTCATTAAACGTAATTAGTTTTTAATTATTTTTCTTTTTTTATTATTAAATTTGTTTCTTCTTAGAAATTAAAACATTGGGAATTTTTGAAATGAAAGAATTTTTACATTCAATTTAATTAATTAACCTTTTAGTTTTTTAATAGTAATAATAATTTTGAGGGATAAAATCTATCCTTGAAAATTACTTTTTCTAAATTACTTTAATTTAAATTAATAAATTTAATAAATTAATATATTGGAATAAACGTGACTTTCAACTTTTCGAAGAAAAAACTGAATATTTTTATTATCTTCATGATTTAGTTTAGATAATTCATTGAAGATGTTTATTTAATTATTTTGGGAATTATTCCAGATAATACTTCAAACAAGAAAATAATTTATAAACGTTTTCTAATCTAAGATCCTAAAAAAAAAATTCTGCATATTTTATTGTTAAATTCTGTTTTAAACGTTTATAAATTATTTTCTTGTTTAAAAAAAGTTTTAATTGCTTTCTTGTTTAAAATCTAATTTTTTAAAAAATTATGTTGTTGTTGAAATAAAAAAAAAGTTTTATATTGTTTATTTTTGAAAAAGAAGTTCTGCTTACTTAAAACTTAACTTTTCAAATACTGATTGCTTTGTTTTCACAATAACATAAAAAAAATGGTGATTAAAGAAAAAACGATCCGTTTATGTGAAAAAGGTGTCGAGGCTGTTTATTCCACTAAATGGCACTCTTGCCTATTTATTCATTGCATTTGATCAATTTTTGACTATTCCATATTGAGAGAACCCAGCCTATCATCACACCTGACAAGTGTCGTTACAAAGAGAATTTTGAAGTAAATTTTAAATTAATATCTACAGTAAAATTTAAATATTATCTATGCAAAACCTTCATATTTTAATATGAATTTCTGCATGAATTTTCTTCCTCCATTGCTATCTTCAAAGTTTGCCTTTTTAATCATACAATAAATTCCTCATTCTTAAGACACAATTATCTCAAACTCTTATCTTTTTTTAAAAAAAAGATTTTTAATATTCTGATAATCTTTTGAGATTTGTTATTAATATCATGTGCATAATTTGCTTGTGAGCTTTGTTCAATGATAATTGAAGCAGACTGCTTGAAAGATGGAATTTTTAAAAAAATTTGTTTTGAATATGCATCTTTAATTAATATTAAACATTAATAAAGTCACTATTAGAATAACCTGATCTTGCCCAGTTGTCGGAATAAAATATCCCTTATAATGGTTTAATAATATTTTCTACATGTATTTATTTAGAATCCATGTTTCTTTTTATCATGTTATTTTATTTTATTACAAAGAAGAACGTTAATCTTCCTTGTTTTCCTTGGATTCAAACAATTATGCTTTTCTGATTTCCATAATTTTAATGATATTTTCCACTTTTTTAAAATGATATTCTATTCCTTTAAAAGTTAAATATTATATCATGAATGTAAGACACACCTTTATGTTGCATAGTTCTTTCACCATTTTATCAAATTTCTACATATTTTTTGGTAGCTGAATGACTATTTTATTTCTATCTGGAAGGCAGACATCAGTTTCTCTTATTGACTGTAATGCTGTCTGGTGAAGACTATGTTCTTAGAGTAAGACAGCTTAACCCTTTTGACCCTAAAGGGCCGATATTTCAGCCTTAGTAACTTTAAGCAAAAATAGATGTAATGACATTTCAACTCTAATATGACCCTATAATAGAAAGACTTTTCTGTGACTAGTTTGTAATTTTTTTCTAAGTCAGTATCCAAATGATAAGGCCGAACTATTGGCCAGTGTGTGTGTCCGCTTTTGCCTAAGGTTGCCAGGGGTGTGATAACAATTCTTTAGGGTTTAAAGGGTTAAGCAGAAGCAAGGACAACCTTAAAACATATGTATGTTTTTTAACTAATTTTTTTATTAAATTGAATTTTTTTTTCAACTATGTTTGTTTGTGTTTTATCCACCGGTTTAGGTCATTTAATACCAAGAAAATCATTTTTTGATTAAGGTTCTTTTTTTTTTTAATAACCAAATGCACACTATTTAACCCAGAGCTGGAGAGAATGTGAAGATTCATACTTTTCCCTAGGGTATTAGTCCAATTTTGAATGCAAATGGAACGTCTAAGATTCAAACTCACATATTACAATTCCAAAGTCCGATTGTCTACTCTTTAGGTTAATCTACTCAACCAAGTTTTTAAAACAGAAACAGCTTACAACAGTCTAAACCATTTAGGTATGGAAATCTCATAAAAAAAATTATCATCACATACTCTTTGCTCTAATATTGCCAACTATGGTCCTAGGAGCCTCTGCAAAATACAACTAAAGGCATTCCTCCTAGCTCTTCCATTAGTGTGGGACCTGATTTTGTCCTAATGCAAAATCTAGCTGGCATCTCTTTATCCAGTGACTGTGATTTTTGATTTTCTCTATGGTCACCTTTTTGTGATGGGCATACACTTCAACATTCAACTAGTGGAGAATAATAGAGTTTGGAGATTCTTAAAAAAAAATGCTTAATTGATTTGTTTGGTTCATTTAGAGAAGTGGTTTTCAAACTTTTTTTCACTGCCAGAGCAAAATGCCAGCGCCCCCCCTTTTTTCACTGAATTCTAGAGCAACGGTAAATCTAGAAGAATATACGTTGGAATTATACGAGCAAGTATATCTAGTTGTAGCGACTGAGGAACACTTAAATAAATCATTCAGTTTTTCCACCCTTTCTACCAACCGTCGCTGCCCAAACAAAATCTGAATTATAGTGAATTCTGTCAACCCCAAATGAATTTCCTTTGAACTAGTTTAGAAGTTTTGTAAGATTTTATTTTCATGATTTTATGGTCATTTTAGAACCCTTAAATCTCACACTACATTTATCAAAGCTTGAGTAATGTAAACTTTTAATCAATTTTTGAGACTTTTTTTCAAGTGATATTTTTTTAAAATTTTGGATTAGTTTAGTTCTAAGAAAATAAAACGGACTTTTTTTTTGAAAATCACAATTTTTTCTTTTTTGTTTTGCATTGGCAATCCAATTATTATATCCATCCATCCACCACTTTATTTGTTACTAGAATTATAAACAGCAAGTTATTATTAAGATAATGACTCTGATTTGAAAAATTAAAAACTTCTATGTA
>JAUZSX010297962.1:0-28054 GCA_034780655.1 Idiosepius hallami
GCAACAACACTATGTTGTTAACCTTTATTTAAAGAACATTCCTATATTGTAAAAAAAAAATTTCTTTTCAAAACAACTCCTATGTTGCTAGAATATCTCTTTATTTATTAATAATTTCAAAACAACACCTGAAGATACAGAAGAATTGAGTAATGTTTGTTTTTAGGCTGCTAAGAGAACTCCTTGATACTAAATCCATCTCTTATGCTAACATCAACTGCATGAGCTTTGTAAATGATTAACATGCGCCAGTAGATGCTAATTGGCTAAATTTTTTTCTGAATGGAGGAATTCATTGATGCATCTCTGCTTCTGATGCACAGCCATGGCAGTGGTTGCTTTCTTAGAGTCTCATACTGTCAATAACTAAAACAGAGAGATGAAACTTTCAGGTCATGAATGCAAGATTTCATTTATCATAACAATGGAATTTGGAATCCCTGCTGAATAATTTGGATGGAATAACAATATATGAGCCATTAGTTTTAGAATGACCCACATAGATAAATTTTGCTTTACACTAATGTTGTGGTCAAGTGTGGTGTTGTTACAGTGAAGATATAAGGAACAAGATGACAGCATTAAAGGTTAACAAATATATTAACAAAAGATACATGAATAGTGAAATCTGGCCTGGCAGCATAGCAGCTCCTGGCAGCTAGCTGAAATCCTTTCGCTCTCTGGGTGACGAGAGAGATCACATATATAGTGACTGGAAGAGTTCATCTTGAGGTGTGTTTCACCCAACAACAACTAGTTTAGAATTATTGATGATTTTTTAATAAATTGATCCCAATGAGTGGTGTATTATTTTGATTATATCTTAGGACTCTTTTTCTATCAAAAGTATAAAAATTAATAACACTGCAGTAAAAAAAAGGTTTCCATTCTTATGATTGGATTTGAAAACTTATTATTTTCTGATTCAAAGGAAATATTTTAAAAAGTTTGAAAACATTTCAAAAAAATAAAACATTTGGCATTAAACAATTTTTTTTTTTCTTTTTTTTTTTACAATCCTTAAGATGACACTTAATAGTTTTTTACATCTATTTTTTGTACTATTATCTTTATCACCTTTACAATCTTTAAGACAAGATTTGATAACTTGCACATCTATTTTTTTTTAATATGGGAGACCTATCTTTTGCATATGAATAACTTTGAAAAAGATTTTTCAAACATTAAGATAAATAGAAATAAAACTTTTGGCCATATAGTCTACAAAAAATAAATCCGTTTATCATAGAGCTTCACACACTTACACACGCAACTGTAATATAAAGTTGATTTTAGAGTGATGAAAAGAATTGAAAATTGAGAATTATATAAATGAAAACATCATAAGAAACAAGTAATTGTTTCAAGATAAAGAAAAAAACAATGATGCTGATTAGACACAGCTATTTATAGGAAGTTAGAGCAATGCTAAGCCTGATGGGTAATTAGCATACATAGAAAATAAGAAAATTATTCCTTTTAAAGTATTGGAGGAAATTAATAGCAATTTACAGCATTTATTATAATTATAAAAAGAATGATTAAGAATTGGCAATAATTGTATGTTATAAAGATTAATGATATCAACAAGCAGAGATACAACTTTTTTAACAAAATTTTCTGGGATAACAGGTTCATATTCTATGGTAAATTACAACTTAATGTTGCAACCCTTCAGCCAAAAATATTTAAAGTTTTATGTTTTTTCAGCAACAAATTTTTAATGTAGGCTTCAACTTTTGAATCAGAACATTTAAATTCCAAGTTAATGAATAACATTGAATTCTAATGGAGCAACCATGAAAAATGAATAAAATTTCAAAGTATAAGATGAGGTTGCCAACAACTTAAGCAAACTATTTAAAGAAAAGGGTTAAGTTAAAATGACCAAGTCCAGCATTTGCCTCTCCCCTCATATCTCACCCCAAAAGTTGCCAGGGGGGGGGAAGTCGAATTCTGGTAAAAATGGAATGCAATTTCAGGCATTTTTTTTGTAAATTTGGAAAGAGAAAAACAAATGCAAGTTTCAGAACTCCTTTATTACTATAAAAATTACATATTTAACAGATTAAATTTCCACAAGCTCCTCTAGTCGGCCTCAAACACTAGTTTAGGCATGAATTACATCCTCCTTGACATCTTGTTGAACACCTTTTGATGGAGGTGATGAGGAAGGCTTTGTTGTTGTAAGGCAACCTATTAGTATCCCATTCTACTACGCCCCATACACAAAAGTCCAGGGGATTGATGTCAGGTGAGCTGTGGGGCCATCCATAGGAATAGCAGTAAACTTTGATATCTCTATTGGCCCTCTTCTGGCATGAAATCCCATCACCATTACACCTCTTTGTGCCTCCTGCATCAGTCCATTCATGATGAATTTTGAATTCAGCAAGTAGGCCAGCACCAATAAGCTTGTGAATACAAGTGTACAGGTGTTCACGGCAAAAACTGATTTAAATATTGTAGTTTTTGTGGAAGTGTGTCAATACTTGGACCACCCTGCATTACTAAAACTCTGGAATCTTCACATTGAAACTTAACCAAACCTTTTATTTAATCAAAAGTTTTGTAAGCTTGACAAAGAGTTTAGAATTTAAATTTAACCTGAACATTATCAAAGAGCACACTGTTCAAAACACTGTGATGTAAGAATGAAGAAAAAAAGTTCAAATGATTTTTAATAATGACATTAATCAATACTGAACTCTGAAATTCAATGTGAATTTCCCTTATTTGGACAATGATAGCTACTTCTGGTATTATATAATTTATCATCTTTGACTTAAAGTAAAGAAATACTTTCTAAAAGTAAATTTAAAAATTGAAATTTCTTTCTAAGTCAGTCGTAATCAGAAACGTTTATAGTTTTTTATAGGAAACATAATTACTATAAACTTTTAACTATAATTTCAATTTACTTTGTTTTGTTTTTTGTTCTAAAGAGACTTTCTTAATTTTAACTGGAGGCTTCATTCATTTGATAACATTCCAAAAAACAAAAAAAAACTTTTCAATCCTTTCTTCAAAATGATTTTACTAACTTTTCAACTTCTTGAAAATAATTAACTTTTTAACATTCTGCAAAAAAGATTTTAGTTATATTCTAATTTTCTATAAATTACACTATATGCTTAACAATATTTTCTATAACTTTTCAATTGTCTTATTTGCATAACATCTCGACCACATTTTTCGTCTGTTTATCTCTAATTAAAGGAAATTTTCATTAACAGTTAAACACTAAACCTAGAAGAAACTGGCAGACATTAACATTTCATTTTTCTAGAATGAAAAAAATACACTTTAAAAATTTTATACTTTTTCATACTGCAACCAAAGAATTTATTTGTTGTGAACGCAAATTAATTCTGGGGTAAATATGAAATAAAATAATGAAATTCCTGCATCATATTCAATTTTAGAATATGGTTTTATTTTCAATTGCACTTCAGATAGATAAAAAAAAGGCATTGTTATTAAAATGTAGAAAACTATATAGACATACAAATATAGATTATAATTTTACATACGTTTGGTAGATTCAGATTTACTGGAAAAAGCAACCTTAAGAACTAAAAACAATTTATATAATTTCTATTGAGAAGGCAGCATAGTCACAACAATACTAATGAGACCAGCATGCTCAATAGTACTTGACAACAGCTAAAGAAAAAGGATACATTTATCTTTTCTTTCATTATGATAAATAAAAAAAGAATAGACATCATGTGATTCGCACATTAATCATTCATCATTCACTAGACACATTTTGAATGCTGCTGCATTGTGGGTACTTTTCAGGCGGAATCTCTTTTTGTATAGACTGAGAAAAACAACAACAATCATCGCTTCTCCTCACCCACGATCACTCAGTAAAACAACAATAAAACCAATTACTCTTCTCACCAAGGTTTTTTCTGGAATTAATAAATTTGCATGTGGAGAAGCCTTCAAAGCCCAATTGTAACAGCTTTATTTGCATTACTGAAGTTTTAAAAATTAAACCCAAGATGGCCATTTATTTACCTTTTATTTATGGACAAATATCTTGTGAATAGTTAGTAATTTTCTCATTTATTTTCCATGGTAATCAGATAAATATTAAAATTTTTGTAACACTTAACACTTTAAGAACCCTTAATACACTATTAAAGCAGTTCTCAACCTTCTTTTTGTGTTTCTGGATTCTATTACCATTGGTTTGATTCAGTCATTAAATACACTAAACTTGCTTTATGCAGTTAAAAAAGAACCCCCAAAACTGTTTTTAGAGGCCATAGAAATCTTGTTCATTACTTGTTTTAAAGCTCCTTTGTCCTAACATATTTTGGTTAAACTTTTCATACAGTTTAATGTGGATAGCCGACTTGATTCTAATAGCATTTTAGCTGTTTGTCAAAAAAAAAACTCATCTTTATAGCATAGATTCTAAGAATCAGATGAGAGGAAATTGTCAATTGGTTAATTACAGCATTTTCTATCTTTCTTTTTTATGGTACAATTAAGTTGTCTAGTGATTTACAGGGAAACCAATATCTATTTAAAAAAATAGCTTTTTTTTAAAAAATAATTTTTACTAAGGTATCAATGTTATTTCATAAGCAGGGAAGTAATGATTAAATTTGTATTTTGGGTTAATTCAGTCGAAATGATAGGAAACAAATAAAAAAGAAGAGGACAATAGTCCGAATAATACATAAATTAAATTTTTTTTTGTTTCTACTATGACTATGGTGTTATCATTATATACGCAGGTTATAAGATAATGTTTGTATACTAAGGTTACTAGGCTATCATTAAAAACATGGACTATGAAGCAATCTTTGTAAATACTCTGGTCATCAATTAATCTTTAATGTTGAATACTAAAGTTATAATAATCTTTCTTTTTCATAATCTAAATGTAAATGTTAGGCTAAAAAATACCTGACTTGAACTTTAACTTTTAAAATAATAGATATAAATTTAATCAAATAGAAAAATGTGAGCATGAAAAGTAATATGGTTAAGATTAAACTTAGAAAAGAAAAAAATTGTTAAAACTGGAAAAAGAAAATGACAGGATTTTCTAGTAAAAATATAATAAATCTATAACTTAATATATTGCAGCATTAAGAATTTTAAAAAATTGGTTTAACATCATATATGAGTTCTTAATGGTGCGATATTTTAAGTTATAAATTTGTTTTATTTTTTATGTAATTTAATGCTATTTAAAAATGTGTAGGAGAAAAAAAAATGATTATTATCACCAAAAAAATTTGATATGACTTGAAACAAACTTATTAAAAGACACCAATTATAAGACAGTTATTTCTGGAATAAACTCATAAAAGGATTTGTAAATATACCCTGATTATATTCTTTTGATACAATGTTAAATTAATTATAGAAGAAACATATACATATGTAACAAAAATGCAATATCAACAAGAGATTATATAATGAAATGAAATGAAATAAATAGTTGTCAATTCATAATACTTAATAAATCTAGCTGAAATGAAGCTAGAATCTCATGCTTGAAATGTTAATGTCAAATGAAAATAAAACTTTTTAACATTGATAAATAGTTTAATACAAATAATCATCATTCTTATTATTTTTACCAAATAGTCAATGATGCATTTTTTGTATATATTGATAATTCATTATATGAAAAATATAATGATTCAATTAAACCATTAATTGATGACTCGGCAATGGCTAAAGGCAAACTCTTCTTATCTTTTGTCCATTATCCAAAAGAATCAATTTGCATTAACCATGCAGCCTCTCATCTCATAGCCAAAGAACCCTAATTAAGTTTTATGATTCCTACACTAGTGGGTCTTTAAACTTATAGCTATTGAAAGGAGCTTAATTTGTTTTTGGTTCTGCATGCATAAGATAAAAGCCAAAAGATATAAAAGTCGATTAAAAAAAACATGCTTCATGATTATTTTTATTGGTCTTATTGTATATTGTTTGATCATAATGATCTTTTTATTAATGATTTACCAACAGTTATTAAAGTTATTTTTAACTAAAGTTAAGTTTATTTGGATCATTTTTTAATTGAGACAAGTCCTTAACTAATTTTGCCTGGAGATTTACATACAGGCATAAATTTGGCCAAGAGAGTTTATAGATTTTTGAATGGTTATGTGTGGGTGACTGATATATTATGTTTTTGTCTTGTTTTTGTGTCATCTCAACATAAGTGCTATCTTTTTGTTGTAAATGGTGTTAATGTGTATGTACCCCTTTGCTACACATGCAAGTGTATCTCTGAGCATAATACGCGTGTGTATATTCACTTGTTTGTATGTATAGCAGTATATTTAAGGGTTTATTTTTCAATGATCTTGAGGTGAATTTTTAAAATAAAGAAAGAGACAGACATAGGAAAGATGAAACCTGATAAACAAACAAGCTTGAATAGTCATTTTGGTTAAAGCCACTGAATATAGTAAAGGTAATACACCTAAGAAGTTTCATCTTGATGCTCTCCTAACAAACTTCATGATTGATGATCTACGTCACTTTCTTGACATCTTCCAGTATTCTAAATAGAAACATTTTCTTTTCTTTTTTTTTTTTTTTTTTACTTTATCTTTTCTTTTAATTTTCTATATATTTCTTTCATTTGATATTTTTGTCAACAAAGCTGAACAATCATTACTGACATTGATCAGCTTTAAGGTGGCTTTATTTCATGAATAAAAAATTTCTTGGTAAAAAACTAAAAAAAACTGTCCTGTTAATAAAAAAAATCTACTAATGCAAAGTATTTGAGAATTTTCTTTCTAGGGTTTGTTTGAAATTTTCAATTTATCAGATTATACCAAAATTTGTTTATGAAGATACGTTATCTAAGATTGTGGTGTTGGTCAATTGTTGGCCCAGTTACTCAATAGAGAAACAATTTAAAATATATGAAGAAAAATAGTCATTAAATATAACATATTTTTATTCATTAGTTTCTGTACAAAGCCTACTACTTGAGTAAAACATGTAAATTCATTAATGGCTCAAGGTTAAACAGATTTTCATTTACGGATGGGTAATTTTAAACAATTTAACTAAAATCAACAACATGGAGACGCAAAATTCAATTCATTTATTAAGGATATGAATCAGCAATCAGACTTGATGGGAACTCTCTTTCTCAGTCATGCTTTATGTCTTCCTTATCTTCAATGAATTGAACAAGTTTAAAATTCATGGTTTATTTCTTTGTTTTATAGCATATCTATTTATGATAATTATTTAATTTGTACATCTATTTTTTTGTACTTTTCTTCTCCCATATTATTGCTACCAAATATATTTGACTGATAAACATTTTGGTCTGTTTCATGTGAACTGAACTCAGAAACCTTTATGCTAGAACACTGTGAACGTAACAATGGTAACAATGAGGAAAACAGTGGGAAAAACTGGTGAAAATTATCAAACCTTATTTTAAGGAAAGGTAACAATAATAAGAACAGTAGAAAAAAAATAGATGTACAACTTATCAAATCTTGTCTTAAAAACTGTGAAGGTAACAATGATAAATATAAAGACAATAGTACAAAAAATAAATGTAAAAATATTGTCATCTTAAGGATTTAAAAAACAAAAAAAACATTGGTTAATGCCAAATGTTTTATTTTTTTTATGTTTTCAAACTTTTAAAAATATTTCCTTTGAGTCAAAAAATAATAAGTTCAAGCTGACCACCCAAAGAAAGTCAAAAATAAGAACAATGGTAATTTTGAAAGGTTTGAGATTGTTTTAAATATTGAATTTTCTAAATAGTAGTCACACAGAGAGCTCTATCAAGGATAAAGGTTATTTAAAAATATTGAAGAATTACCACTTACAACTATAAACATCAAGTAGAATATCAATAGATATCAAATGAACTTAATATTTTATTTGTATGATTAGAAACATGATTCCAAAATAGAAGTAAAATATGTTCTGATTGTGGATCTGGCTCAAACAGGATGTCTAAATAAATTATATGATTGTAAAACTAAATACATTTGTGGAGAAGTAATTAGAGAAAGAAAATATTATTCTCTTTATTCAAATTTTTGGAATGTCTCCAGAAATTTTGCTATTATAATCTTTATTCCATTTATCAGTAAATTTGTCGACCATTGAAAATTAACCTCTTTATCCGGATATCCATAGAATATTTTAAGTTTTCAAAGTAAATTTGTATATAGAAAACTTTAATTTTACAAATATAAAGTAGTATTAGTTTTAAAACCTTTGAAATATCAAGTGCTAAATATTAATACATTGAACTATATGTTATAAGTCATTATTTAAATATTACTTTTTTGTAGAAAAAAAAAATTGCCCAGGAGTATTGCAGTGTGGTGTATACTTATTTCCCCAATTTTGAAGGCGAAATCAAATATCTTTTAGCAGGAAAAATTTAAAAGAAAAATAAAAAGGTGAAAGATTAGTATGACGGTATGGCTGGAAAAAAATAAATATTAGGTTGGTGCAAAAATAATGATGTTTTTTAACGTTCATCCTCAATACATAAACTTTATTAATCGAAATAAGAATCATTAGAATTGACACATTTTTGCTAACAAGAAACAAGTTTTTTTTTATTCCATTTGGATAGAAATCAGGAGTTCTGGAAGTGATTGAAGGCTGATTCAGCATCATCTTGCCATTTGAAGCAGTTTTCAAAATGCTTAAAAAAGTGAAAATTGGTGAGTAAAAGGTCCAATGAAGATGACGGATTTTGTATAGTCTTGTAGCCTAATTCTTTCAGCTACTGCAAGGTCAGTTGAGCAACATGCACGAGAATTGTTCCATTCATACTGACCAATCTTATGCAGATAGAATGAAGCTTCTGGTGCATTTCATCAATTTGTCAGCAGTACTTCTTCACTGTAATCATTTTGCCCAGATTTAAGGAACTGTGATGAATGAGATCGGCTGCAGACCACCAAACAATCACCATAACCTTTTCTGGTGCAATTTTAACTTTGGGAAGTGTTGTGGATCTTCTCCGGAACATCACCAATTGTCATAGACAACCCATTTATCGTCACTCATCACAATTGGCTTGAGAAATGGGTAATTTTTGTTGTGCAGAGGGAGCATAGAAGACACTTAACAAAAAGGATTTTTTTGAGTATCATTCAATCTATGTGGCAATCATTTATCCAACTGTTTTGGCTTCCCTATTTGCTTTTAATGGCAAACTGCTTAGTGATGGAATTCGAGTTATGCAGTAACTTCTTGTGTAGTTTTGTAAGGATCAGCTTCAATTATGGCTTGCAAATGTTCTGTGGCCCTCTTCATGTTTGAGGCTCTCGTAACCATTGCAAAATTTGAGATTGAGAACGGTAACGAATAACATGATTCGATAGAGCAAAAAAACGCGCTTTAAAATGCTATATAACACGGCTATATATATATATATCAATGAATTAATTCAGAAATCATATGTAAAAATAACATATGTGAGAAAATTATATTGTTTTTACACAAACCTAATATCTATTTTTTACAGAAGAAGATTTGACATAAGTAGAAAACATAGAAGAGAAAAATAAAGAGAAATGAAATATGATATTTATAATCACAAACACACATGTACATATTTAAAAGATTGATACAAAGAAAAATTATGTTTTGTTTTAAAACTGGAATTTAAAAAATTGTTTTCTTATAAATAAAAAAAATTAGAGAGGAAAAATGGAGTAGAGATTAAAACATCAGATACATTTATTTTTTAAACATATGTAGTATATATTTATTTCTAAACATATATCTAGAATGAAATTAGTTTGCTATGCATGCTTCACATATATGAAAAAATAGGTATTTCATGTATTGTACAAGAAAGTAAATAAAGTAGAAACTTATATATAAAAGTGTTTTAATCTATTTTGAATAATTTTTAAGATTGTGTTTATGGATTGAAAATTTTGAACTGCTATTCATGTCTAACAAAAACAATAGGTATGTATTTACCTTACCCAATAAGTTTATCTTTATTTACTTTCTTGTTTATGCCTCCCTATATACATATATACTTGTTTTATTTCTAAAAACATTATTTATGCATTCCATGCAATATAGACATTCACATAATTGAAATAATAATAAACAAAATATGTCAATAGAACATTGGAAAGTTGCAACATTAATAATGGTTTAATCATAACTCTACTTAAAGTTCCAGATTTTTCCTAAAATTTGGTCAGTATATTCCTGTTATAATTCTCACTTATATTTGGGATTGTTAGTATAAAATCAAAGTTTAGGAAGTTTATTTTCAAGGAAATATATAAATTAACAAATACAAAAGTATTGAATACATTGATTCAATATTTAGTTGCATAGCCTTTGTTGCATTCAACAGTTTCCAATCGTAATCTATGGTTACAAATATATCTTTTGCAAAGATTTACAGCTCTTTTGTGACATTCTTCTTTGTAGAACTCTTCTTGTTGCTGAATATTATGTTGATCCCTCTTGTGAATATTGATCTTCAATATTTTCCACTAATTTCTAATTTTGAGGTCTGGAAACTGACTAGTCCAAATAAGAACATTAATTTCGTTATTTTTAAGCCATTCTTTGATTAGTTTAGCAGAACTTTAGGGATATTCATATTGGTCATAAGTGTTTTTTAGCAATGAAAGCATGTTCAATAGGCTAGCCAGGGATGGTAGGCAGTACATCCGTCTAAAGAAGGGCAAATTCTTTTATCTTAGATGCACAGTTTCAAAGCTGCAAGTTGGTAGAGGTTCAGTTTTTTATGTAAGGTCTTATTAGTGCCAATTGTCCAGAGACTATAGTTTTCTTGATAGGTTGAATTAATTTGACCAAATACATTAACATGTTGACTGAACATTTTCTACCCAACTTTGTCCGGAATTTGGATGACAATTCTACCTCCATACAGCATAATGCTCCTATTCTTTACAGCTGGCAATTTCAAAAGGTTTCTTGAAGAGCATGATATTCCATGTGTGGATTGGCTTGCACAATCTCAAAAAGACCTCAATTCTATTAAAATCAAATGTGGTATAGGTTGTTTAACTAGTTTCATTAAATATAGATTAAAATTTGCAGGTTTTGAAAAATGACAATTGTGGTCTTTCTTTTTGTTGACAATATATATATATGTATATATATATATATATATATATATGCTTACATACAAATCTAAGAAAATTTAACTTAAATGGGAAGGTAAGATTCAATACAAGTAAAGTAATAATGATATTGACCCTAAAATTCGATATATTCTTTTCTTTTAAAAATAGGTCAAGTATATAAAGAAACTGATGTAAGTTATCCCCTTGAAAAAACTGTATGAATTGCTAGATTTATATAAACTATGAAATCTATGTCTATGCTTTGTAAATGGAAAAGCCAATAAATTGATGAATAAAACTGGAAATAGAAATTCTCATTCATAAATCAATATTCATTAATCATTAACATTCTATTTTCAATAGGAGAAAAATTTTAGATAATTTTCTGTCCAAAGTGGGATTAAAATATAATTCAATCTTTAATTTATACAAAAGAAACATAAATATTTAATTATTTCATTTGGATTTTTTTATTTAAATTGGTTCACTTAAATAAATAGGACTAGCAATCTTCAAAAAGTAATGCCTCCTATATTTTTTTTTATTCTGCTCAAATAGATCAGAGGGAATTATAAATTGCAACAAGGACAAAACTTATGCATTCATGACTTCTCTATGTTGAAGATATTGACAATGTGAGACTAAGAACTAGTCCTTGCCTTGAATATGCATCACAGAGATGCATCATTGAATTCCTTCATGCAGAAAACTTTGAACAGATTAACATTCACTGCCTTCTGTTAAACATTCACAAAGCTGTGCTAGTTTATATCTGCACAATTAGCAAATGGCTTATTGTTTGGGGCTCATGTAGAGTATCACACAGAATACGGTGTTAAGTAGATTGCTCAGGTTGGTGATAGCGTGTCCTGCTGAGAGTCATAGAATATCTTCAGTAGCTTCCCTGAGTTAGTCTGTACAGCTGCTTATATAAAGTGAGGAAGAATCCACTATTAGATGAGACCAGGCCTCACAACGCATATCAATTTCAGAGTGGCGACAGACTTGACAAAGCACATCTGGATAACTATGTACAGCATCTCATTTGTCACTGGCAAAATTTCATCAACAATAGTAGTAACTATGCAAAAAATAGAATCTGGAACACAAAAGGTTACTTGTTTAAATAGTACGACTGCTGTCTTAGTAGCTCTTTGACATTTTGACTTAAACATTAAAAAATAGGTGGCATTACTTTTGGAACAACCCAGGGGTGGACTGAGCCATTGGTCGAATTTGACTTCGTAAATGATGAAAAAACTTCCTATGGCACAAGTCATTCATCATGCATCAAACATTCATTTTTAAATCTTTACAAATTTGATAATTTACTTCATTATTGAGAATGCATTTGTAAACTGAATAAAAAATAATGAAACAAAAGGTAAAATTGATTTTCCTTAATATCTACTTTTATTTATCACATTTTCATCATCAAAATATCTTTGTGCTTTGCAGTTTGATTAAATCTATGTATGACTTGGAATATACTGATGGAAAATAATGATATCAAAATAGCTTGGAAAATGAAGAATTAATTAATTAGTTCATGAATTAGATAGTTTGTTAGATTCCCCAAAACCAAACCTATCATTTTGATGCATATAATATCCAATTCTTATTAATCTTATAAATCTTATATCTATTATTTTAACATCAATAAAAATACATAAACCAAAATTTAGTATGAACTCCTCTATTATTTTGGACTAATTCAAAGGCCAAACTTTTGGATTTCTATTTCATATGATATTGTAAAGATTTTTAAAATAATTTCAAACTTAGAAATCTTATGTTCCTTGTTTAAACAACAATAATTATATAAACCTCAATTTATTATTTATTCATTAGTTTGGAATCCTTCACTGCTTTCGACCATCAAAACATGAAACTATTGAACTTCTACTTTACCCCAATAGTAATCAATCTATACACTCTTGATTCTTCTTTTTTTTATTATAATTATTACTTTAAAATGTATGCAACATCATATAATTCATTCTTTTTTTATCCAATAAGGTTCTAAATTCAAAACTTTCATATGCAATTTTACTTATAAATAATGATAATTTATTCATTGATAATTTATACAGGTATAAGACACATCTATCTTCAATGTTCATCATCAATTTTCATGAAATGATCAGTGAAAACCATTGTATAAAAGGTATGAACCCACTTAAAAATGAAACATTATTGAAAAAAATATAAATTAATTTTCATTTTCATTGAAATATAGAAGCAATGTAACATTTTAATTCTAAGTACTTATAAATATTTAGGACAAATTTGAAGCTGCAGATAGAAACCTCAAAATAATATATAAACTTACATTATAATTGTAAATTACATATAATTTTAAATTCAGATATGTATCAATTTAATTCAAACATTTTAAAAATTTGGTTGCATTAAATTTATATGAAAATGATGAGAGATTCTTTGAATAAAAATTATTTCTTAAGAGTCTATAATAAAAAAAATAACACCATACTTAATGCCCCAAATTTTTTAAAAGATTCTAATAAAATTATAAAATTCATATTTGCAGTTAAGAGAATTTTTCATTATTTTATGTCTGCATTTTAAAATTAAATTTTGAAAAATCCTACGACTTATATGTTGATATTTTTTACATATTTTATGCAAAGAAAATAGAAAAAAAGAAAAAAGGAGGGAGTGAACAATTTGATTTTTCATTTTTTCTTTAATTGTCAATCTCGTAATGATAGAACAATTTAAATAATTGTAATAAAATAGAAGTTTATTAATGAAAAACATTCTCCCCCCAAAAAAAAACTAAAAAAACTTGAAACTTTCCATGGTGGACAACACAGCAGACAATTTTGATACATGTTAAAACATAAAAGACAAAATTGGACATGATTTGTAGCAAACAATAGCCAAAATAAATGAATGTATGTGTATATCACCTGGTAAGTCTTGAAATTCTAGCGCCATATGTTTCGGCAGTTTCAGTTGGTTGTTATGGGTGGCAAGCTGAAACATTTGCCTACCTGCAATAGGAAAAACAGAGAAGTATGAAAATAAAGATTAGATTAATATGTATTAAAAGATAAGAAAATTTGTAATTCTAATTTCTTAGTGAACAAGTTTTCTAAGCTGATTTCGGGGGCACTGATTCCAAAAATCCTATAAATTTTTTTTTTATCAAGTCAAGTTTTAAGATATTTGCCATTTCATACCATTTTACCTGAAAATTAAACAATTTCTATATACATTCTAGCATAATGATTCCAATTGTAAGTTGTTATTGTGGTGTATGTTAAATGTTTATGACATCATAACTCTAATAATCTTCTATAAAAAATGTCATATTGAATTCTTGCCATATTTAACTCAAGAAAATGACACTATATTGTAATAATGTTGTTGGCCTGCTGCAGCAGCAGCAGCAGCTTAGTGTTCAAAAGTATAATCCTCAAGATTGTTGCCTTTTTATTGACAGTCCGAAAACAAGTTTAAAATGTGTTCTTTTTCACAATAATAACTTATATGGATCAAGTCCCCAAGACCATTCAACAACCCTGAAAGAAAAAAATTTTGAAATAAAAGTTTTTTTTGCAAAAAAATTTGTACAGAAAGCACAAATGGATCATATGTGTTGATTTGAAAATGTTTGGGTTTCTTCTCTGAATACAAAGGGATTGCTGGATAGCAGGGCAAGATCAGAATGAAGCAAATTTCTGTAATTTTATGAATCCTGCAGAACTAAGTATCAAAAAGATGTTAAAAAATGTAGTAAAATTCTTCTTGCAAAAAATAAAGGAGGCCCGACTATAAAGAGCTTATTGAAACATTACAAACAAGTCTCCTTCAAGTGGATGCAAATATGAGGACCAAGTTACATTTTTTATACAGTCATCTTGCTCGTTTTCCAGAAAATCCATTTCCTATAGAGAAGGTATACCATAGCAGAAAAATCAGACCTGACAGAAAAAAAGTGACAGCATTTCATGAATCAGATTTGTTTTAAAATGTACTTGAATTTCTTCATAATATTTGACAAAATTCAGAAAAAAATTAAACCCTCAGAAAAACACATGTTAGAAAGTTAAATATAAAAAAAATATAAAGCTTATTGAACAAGACGTAGCGATTTTTAATTTTCTATTTCACTAAACTGAATAATTTATAAATCTTAGAAAAAAAAGTAGAAAAAAAACTTAGAAAATTCTGGTCATCATCAAGAAATAGATGGTTGGCTAGTTGGTTTAATTGCAGTACGCTTGGTAGGTTATTTAACATAATATCCAGTTATTTTTTTTTTTAATTCGAAGAAACAATTTGTAAAAAAAATATAATTTTGCTGAACAATTATTCGTGATAAAAAAACAGTTGAAAAATGCAGTTTAGTGAAAATATATTAAATACAAATAAAAAAAAAATCTTGACATAGAAACAATTTTCTAATATTTTTAAGGATAAATTTTGCAGATAGAAACATTCAGGAAAAAGATCTTTTTCTTTTATTGCTGACCTGACTTTTTATTTTATCTATTAAGTAAACTGTCTTCAAAGCATAAGCATTATCTGGTCCTATGTCAAAGGTATTCTTTTAGTTATTTTCACCTGCACTCAGGATTGAACCTATTACTTCCAGATGAATGTAAATAAAAAAGACCACAAGGGTCACTATGCCACATGCTTTGGAAAAGTGTTCATACCTTGGCCAACAGATTGTAAAGTTAACGTTGAAGAGAAGTTTAGAAGATTGAATAGCTTGAATAACAAAATGTTTGACTCCACTGAAATAATTTCAGGAAACTTTTATGAATTCTATGTAGAAGGATTTTTGAGAATTGATTATGGTTTGGAGTTAAAAGGCCAGTATTTTGTAAGAAATAATAAAATTGTAAGACAAATAATATTAAAAACACAAAAAAACATGATAAACTTTGCTTCATTAAGAGCTCTTTTCCTTTAAGTTAAGGCAAAGCTCTGCATCAAATCTTTTTTTTTTTTTTGACAAATAGTAAATTGAACAAATTAGTTTATTTCTGTTTCTTTCTCTTTAAGTTGCCTGAGTTGTCTGCCAAGAAAGTCAGATATAGCATTTGACCAATATTTTCTTGAATTGATTTGTACCAGAATAATTTATAGGTTACAAAATATTCATAAATTAAAGCAGTAAAATATATCAAAGAAGCAACACACAATATACCTCAATAATTACTCTATAGATTCTGAAATGTTTATGCTTTAAAACAGTGACAAGTTCAAAGAAGTAACTATCACATACTTTACTTTATTGGTGACTGAATGATTCTGTTTTAAAATATTGACAAAATCAAAGAGGCAAATTCTTCATAAACTGATGTTCTGTTAAGATTAAAAAAATAACAACAAAGAAGCCAAAAACATTTCATTCTCTTTGACCTTTTCATTCTACGCTCTTATTAGATTCCTCTGCAGAACTTTGCAATTTTTCAGGAATGACCAAATCTTGGCCTTTTTCCAGTTTTACTTTAATTTGTAGATTTCAATCATAATATCATTTGCAATATCTACTGGAAAATATTGAGTTAGTTTTGGGGATATTAACAAACAAATGCTACTTTGAATTGGGCCTTGAACGTTTCCTTTACTGTCAAAATATCCAAACACCCTATTTTTTTTATAATTTGTTAAAAATACTTCAGTATGAGTTTTCTAATGTGCAAGAAAGAATTTTTATTTATGAACACTGTTTAGAAGTTTTTAATCCTAAACTAAATACATTATGATAACTGAAATCCCTTTTTATTTATTTTATCTTTTATTTGGAATGCAAGAATAAAGAAATAATAACAATAATTATAAAACTGGTTAAAATGCTTTTTATAAAAAATTTTTTATTTCATTTCTAAATGGGAATAAAAATGATAATGGCAACATATAAAATTTTACAATCTAAATTAAACTAGTATAAAAAATCAAGAAAATTTTTAACAAATATATATTGAATACCTATATGCATATTTAATTTAAATTTGCTATGTTTCTTATTGCAATATAATTATATATGTGTGTGTATCTGAAATAACATAGTAACTTTAATTACTAGGTTGCCTCATTTTTAGAAATTAAAAGAAAAACAAAAAAGAAAACGAAGGTACTTCTAACAGTAAAAGTTTTTTATGGATTCCCAAATATGTAATGGCTTATTCAACTTGATGTTGTTAAAGTTTTTTTACTATTAATTTCTAATCGGATTAAACCAACCATTAAAGACCAATGTTATTGCCCACATGGTGAACAAATATATGTGGGTGCTATTGCTAACTCTTTTCTCTAAATTATGTACTCAGCAGTTCCAGTGATAGAGACCAGAATAAAGAAAAGTAAAATATCTAAACACAGCAACACATATTGATCCACAATAACTTTTGAAGCAGACTTAGTATACCATATAAGAACCAGAGACTAAAAAATGTAAACCCTAACCCTTGGCAGTTTTAGATCTCAAACTTCAAACCTTGATAAAAAAGGGACAGTGAAAGATATGTAATTTCTGTATGTTTATTTAACTGTTTTTCCTCTGAGCCATAGTTGAAGTGATATGGGCCAAGTGAGAGTACATGACTATCACGCAGCTACAGCCACTCAAAACAAAATACACAGTGAATAGCACTCTGTCGCTTTCTCCCTTTCTTCAAATAAGTGAAAATAGTGGACAAGACAGTACCCGATACTTGACAAGTGGGAGCCATCATATATTAACCATTTTATTAAATACAAACATTTTATTCTACGCATCCACCTTCTGTATCCACAACTCCCTTGATGCGAGGCCTAAATGCACAACAGGCTTTGATAGCCTGTTAGAAATCTTACCTTATGAAGGTCTTCAGGGAAATTGTACCTTTAATGGGTTGAGCATGACTTTCTCTACATTTCCCCCATAAACAATAATCACAGGGGTTTGAATATGGCAAGTAAGAAGGTTAGATAATTGGAGCTCAAAAAGCGGCAACTCTCTTTTCATTAAGATCTGTACTGTTTTGACCCATGAGCCAGTACAATGTCCTAGATGAACATCTTGATCTTGTAAATATGGCTCTATGTTAACTCGGGTTGGTGCTTGACCAAATAAATATATCTAAAATATAAATTGACAATCTACACCTATGGCTTAAATTAAGAGATTGGTTTACAATTCTGAACAGGTTACAGAGTTTTTATCAAGTTTGACAAGTTTCACTTGAAGATGTAAATTTATGTAAAAATTATGACTAAGATTTTGATGATGTTTTTATGGATCATACTTTCAAGGGTGAGTTCCTATTCAATTTTTGAGGCGGTTTTCATCAAAAGCTGAACGCAGGAGTTTTAAAAAAATAGCTTTTTTTTTCTTTCTAAAGATTATGATAGAAATGGAAGCAGTTCAAAATTTATTAATATGATTAGAAATTTCATATCTGAATTCAAAATAAAAGATTTATCAGTGTATAATCAATTTAAATGTGCATAAGACAAAGAACTTTGGGCTGTCAGTGTGCTTGTATTCTTATTGTTTTGATTATAACAAAATAATGCAACATATTAAGTTATTTTGTTTTTAGCCATGAATGTCCTCAGAAGAAAATTGATTTTTGCATTATTGTTGTCAATTCTGTCTAGTCAGAAAAGAAAGAAAAAACATCTTATAAATCAAAGTGACAAACTACACCAAACTGATAATTTCATTAATCTAGCTCAAAAATTTAAATTCTAAAAAAAAAAAACAGAAAAAAAAACAAAAAGAAAAATTCTTTTAAAAAAAGTTTGAATTTTTAGAGACTTTTTTGCCTTTATTTAATATATGTATAAAATAAAATAAAATAAAATAAATTTCAAGTCAACGAGAAGTATTCTTTAATTTACATTCAGTATTTATGACAAGTGATTTTGCTTATATTTTCTAAAAATGAATATTCATCTATTTAAATATATGTTGTCAAATTCTCAAAACAGTCTGACTCATGAATTTTAGAGAAAATTTTCTCTAAGACAATGCTGACAGAAAATAAATTCAATATTCAGAATCAAGTTCAAATTCTGCCAGTTCTATTCTACTGCACTTTGAAGAAAATATTTGTAAAATCATAAAAATCCTCAAATTTATTTAAATAAGCTTCAACATACTAATATAGGTAAAACCCTTTAAAATTTAATGTTTATAAGAAGTCAGCAACCTTCTGAACAGTGAGAGACAATCAGCTAAATAGTCACTAAATAGTCAGTACCAAAAAGTATCATTGAGAACAACTATCTCATCAAATATGTTAATGAATTTTCTGGCCGCTCAAAGAAAGCAAGGATTTAATATAATATAATTGTATTTAAAAAAGATAAAATCTATTATGACCAATGGATTCCACAAATTTATCTTCAGGTTTTCTAATCGACACTCTTCAAGTAAAAAAAAAAATCAAATTCAGAAGCAATATATTCAGTATCCCAACTGTCACTTTGGTTTAGTTTATCTATATTTAGGTTGTGCCCAGGGTAAGAAAGTGGGTTGGATAATATTCACTCACAACCACATGCAGCTCACAGGCAGAGATAAGTGGGTTACCAGCCATTGGCCTCTCTCTCTCTTTCTCTCTCTCTCTCACATATATATATATATATATATATATATATGTGGTTTATAACAATAAATGTAGCACAATTGCATTAAGGCATTTTTGTAAATACTTGAATAAATTCTGTCATCAGTTGCCTGGTGGTGAATACAATCTGTCACTCAGGACATAAAAAGTCATAGGGTTCATTGGCTGAAATGTTTTAAATATAATAAATAGGAGGACAAAATTGAAAGCTTAATAGACAAACATATAAAACCCTATATTTAATAATTCTGATGAGAATTTGTTAAAATCAAAAACTTTCTGTTAATATTTAACTACCTATTTTACTGAGAACAATGTCTTGAGAAAAAATCTTCACAGGAACCATGAAATGGTCAACAACCATATGTATAAAGATTATAGGACATTAATAGAGATTGGCCATAAAAAGGCATCAATTACTAAATCCTTCAAAGTAAAGACATTACTTTGGATTCACTTTTAAAATATGATTTATTGAAATTTCATCCTTGATCTCATTGTAGTTCCTTTAGAGTAAATATTTGCAGACAACTTTATTGCATTCAGTTTCTATTGATATAACTAAAACTAGATATTTATGAATAATAATGATTATAATAAAAGTACTATAACAAAGCTAGAGCATAATCAAATCAAAATATCTGGTGCAGAATAGTTTGCTTATTCCTTGCGAATTGTATAGAAATTGTGTTACATTAAAACTAAAGAAAATTCTAAACAAATTCCATCTTGAAAGGTTTCATCAAAGTATAGTTTGAAATCAAAATGAAAGATAAAAAGATAATTGGTAAGTGAATTTATATACTTTAGCTAAATCCTAAGATTTTAAGGAATTGAAATAGGAAACTAATCAAATTTTCAATTTGTATGGTTTTATTCATAAAGTTTTCAGATAAATCAGTACTTATTCTAAGTAAAATTGATGAAATAATGATCAGGTTTTGTTTGAAAGGATGAAGGAAATTTTAAAGTTTGAAATCTTAGGTGTGTTTAACTAGGTTCTCAAAGTTTAAAATCTCATTATTTTAAAAATTATCCGATAATGCAAGATTGAGGTTTGATTTTACCTTTTATAAGTGAATATGTATTTCTAAATGATAATTGCTTCTAAGTTACTTTAAGCCCACTTTATGTGAAATCAATGTTTTTAACAAGATCTATTATGAAACCACCTTGTTTAATTAAATACATGATAATTAATAAATCGTAAGCAAACAATTACTTAATTATTAAACAAACATTACATGTGCACTTTGTCACAAATAGATAACTTCTGAAAATTAAATCCAATAGACCAGGCATGTCAAACTCAGAACCCCTACAGGGCCACAGGAATCAGTTTGTGTTGGCATGAGGGCTGCGCCCGTGTCCCTACAATATTAATCAAAGTCGTTAGATAAAAATCATTGCTGAATAATATCATTTTACCTGTAATTTAGAAACATGCAATAATTTGTTCATATTCAAGAATGCAAGTTAAAAGCACTTGTAGTTTAACAAAAGAATATATCAAAAGAAATTAGCATGGAAAATAGCTGTTGGGCCGCAATTCTGCTTCCTTCGGGCTGCATGTGGCCCACTGGCTACATGTTTGACATGCCTGCAATAGAAAACTTAACCACACTATAAGCAAATTCCAGGTTGGATTATGGAACTATTGTTTGAAGTATGACTAGTCAAATTGTACCTTTCATTAATTGAGATATTTTTATCTAATATGTATCTTTTTTAATTCAGTTAATATATACAAACATAAACCAGGTGAATTCTTATCCATGGCCGGATAAATTTAGGTTACATGACATGGTGCATAATTCTAACCCTAAATAACCATGCATCAAGCTAGTGTCAGAGTTTGTACACAAGTGAAATACAATTTTTATTAGAACTGTCAAATTTATCAGACAGGCAATTTTATTTTTTTTCAATCATACATTTTTTTCTGGCTTAAACAAAAGTTCTGATGTAGAAGAATGAAAGTAAAAAAAAAGTTACATTAAACATTTGTAAAGATACAAGTAGATTAATAAATATGATTTGTTTTGTTTTTTTGTTTTTTTCAAAAGAAAACAGTTCCTAACCTGGACTATATTTTGGAGATTCTATCACAAGATATCTTTTGATCTAGGTTTTATCTTAAAAAAAAAAGAAAGAGATTTCTTGAAGTTTTAGAACTCCAGTGTGAATAAATGAAATACATAATACAAAGAAATAAACATATAATAATTTGAAATATATTTGATCAAAAACAATCTTGGCTTAACTGTACAGAGAGCTATAGGAAAATGTTCTTTTAAAACAAGCATTTTTTAAATAATTTGAACAAAATTTTGTATTGGTCAAAAGATATAAAACATTTACATTTTATGAGTGATTATTCAATGCCAGAAATCATTTACATGTGATTAAAATCATACTGAAAACAAAACAAAAACATAGTGAAAAAATATTACTAAATATGATAAACACTAGTTCAAAACTATTTCTAAATTACAATATAAAGCTTTTCATTTAATAAAACCCAAAAGATGCGAGTTAATTATTGCAACATTTGAAGATTTAAGAGAAGGTTGCCATTGTAAATGGTTGACGAAAGATGAAAAAAAAAAAAATATTTGATTTTATATGAACTACGGTTTACATACTTCTTATCTGACAGGAATCATGTTACAAGAGTACAGATCCTAGTAAAAGTAATTTGATTCACCTTTGGAGCTGTTTTGGCATATAAAGCTTATCAACTTGTGAGAGTAAAACATCTACGTGTGAGGATAATACAGATTCCAAAACCCAGGTGCATGAGACCCATTAACTCAATGAGAGTAACTCATCTAGGTGAAGGCCAACACTGATTACGGTAGCTCAGGAATATAATGTGCTTGTGAAACTGGCCTAGTGCCTAACCTCAATTTAGGCTTGACGAAGTAGATATATCCTCCTTCTCTGACTGGGTACTGTGTATTTTCTGCCACTGGAGAGAAACACAAATGTTAGAATGGGATTTGTCAAGTAATAGATCTATGTCTGTAGCATGTCAGTTGTCATTAGAGTGTGCTTTTTGGTTAGATGTGTAAGGAAAAGTAAAGATAATGTATGAAGGCATAAAATGAATTGAGTAATTGAATATTTTTGGTTTGTATATACTTTTTTGTAATATATATTATGAGCTGCAACTATTGAAAGAAATTTTTTCAGAAAAAAGTAAAATGCACACATTCTTCCAAGTTATTAATCAAGTAATACTATTCTTTGAGCAATTTCTATAGAATAAAGAAAGACATTTGGGACAAAAATAGGCCCAAGCTTTTAAAAACTAGTTGACATGTGGCAAAACCATTAAACAAAAACACTCAAAAATTGGGCAAAACATGTAACTTCATGCAAAGCACTTCTAAGTCATCAGCAACAAACCTGAACATTATTTCAGAGGGTTGTTTTTTTTAAATTATTTTATTTGTTCTGAGGTAACTTGAACAGAATAGGGGATTAAGTTGGTTGACAGAATATCTTGAGCCAGAGATCAGATAATCTTAAATGCAGTTTTGAAGAAGCAAACAAAGGCTAAAATAAATCCAATAGGAAAGATGACTCAGAGGTGGCAAAGTTGGGAAAGAAGGAAAGGGATGGAAGTATATATAGTAATACTCAGAGTCAAAAACACAACATTAATCTGTTGTGGATATATTTGGTAGGTACATAAAGTCACAGATGTGATCTTCACCTTTAGATATTACATAAGCAAACATTCATAGAACTATATTAATTCATAATAGCATACATTTTGGGTATTTGGCTAATAGGCTGAGTTGTATAGTTATTACATAGATACAGGTAGGACTTTAGTACGTGCAAAATATTTGGAAAATGATCAGAATAATATATATATATACTAGAAGTATTGCCCAGCTTTGCCAGGCACCAAAGACTTGCCAATATTTTTTTTTTCAAAAACACTTCGTGTTTGAAAATGAATTATTTTTTCTTAATTTTCAAAAACAATTCTTCGTTATTTATTTACTTGTTTATTTTTAATTCAAAAATGGTTCTTCGTATCTTCTCAGTGTTTAAAAAAAAATTCTTTTAAGGAAATATTCCCACTTGTAAAATGCAGAAATAATTTATACAGCCAAGTTGCATTAGAGATACTGGTTCCAAAGTTAAGCAATGTTGAGCCTGGCCAGTAGTTAGATGGGTGACTATTCAAGAACAGCAGTGTTCACAGTTCAATTCTATATTTTCTGATGGAAATATAGCGCCTACTTAATCTAGCCACATGCATGCGCATAAATTCAAAACCGTATGTAGAACCCGTTCAGATACGATTAGAGTTTTAATAGTATAGTAGATATATGCATATAATAGCTATAACCTGCCCCACCTTGCTGTGACTCAATTTATTTAAATATAGCCCTACCCCCAACAAAATAAATAAAATAAAGTTAAATAATATTTTTTTTCCTTTTTTTTATCATTTTGGATAATCTGGTAAAAAAATAGAATTAAAAAAAATGAGAAAATTTTTAGAAATAAAATGAAAAACAGAATTTTTTTTTTACCTCACACTTCATTATAACATTTTTTATTTTCTTTTTTCAAATTTAGTGTTTTTTAAACTAGTTTTAGCAATCTACAGTATTAATGGACAATAATCCTATACTATATAAAAGGTATATAATGTTAAAAGAATTAAAATTGATACAATATTCTAAAAAACAGATTCTATAAAAAAAAAAGTAATTTGAATATGATTACTGATAGATGATCATCCATTGCTAAGTATTGTTTTGTTACTGCATATGAAAGATATTGAAGGCAATAAAAAATTACATAATTCTAAAACATTTTAAATAAAGTTCAAATTAACAATTGCATATTTGTAGATATATAAATATAGGACTTTCGAAATGACGTGACAGTACTTATTTTAATCTGGTTAATCTGGGGATGAGTCTAAATTTCATAATTCTATAAAGGTTATTAATAGTTTTATAAAAAAATTAAAATTTGAAAACCTTTCAATAAATACAAATAAATAATTGAATGTACATTTTTTTAAACACTTCAATTTGAATAGACAGTTTAAAATGAATACTAAAACTGCTCTCTATTAATTAACAAAAAAATATAGTAAATTATTGATTATAGTAATATACTTATGTATAGCTTGGCGTGTGTTTGTTGTATGCATAAGTTTATACGCACAATTTCCAGTTATTTTCATACTGCCATTCACCAATCATTATCTTGGAAAATTATTGTACGTATATCTGTATACTTACAGATACCTATATTGTACAGCTTGCATATTTAATATAAGTGCCATTCTTCCTTTCAGTTTTTCTTAAAATTTATACCTTAAGAATTTTAGATAGCATTTAAGTCAATTAAATTACTTTAAAAGTTTAAAGAAAAAAGTAGCAATATATATATATATATTGGGCAGTGACGGTGGACCATTGGTAAAAGCCCGGGCTCTGAGATCGTATTATGCGAGTTCAAATCCCAGTCAAAACCATTACATTTACCTTTAGCTGCCTCGGGCAAATGGGGCTCGTGAACTTGGGAGAGCATCTCATCTAGGTGAAGGGTAACACCGAATGTAAAAAGCCTGGGTAAGAGCATGTGAAAATGGCCTTGTGCCAAACTAAATATATATATATATTTGAATATTTGTCAAATAGATATAAGCTGATATTTCAGCATCACTCACTAAAGCAATACATTCTTTACATTATGATTTCAACACAGACTAATGCTCAGCATAAATATACTAGTAGTGGAAGGTTGTATGTTAAAAATGAGACATCGAAGATTTGAATAAATTCTCTTTTTAATTTTCATTTGAAAAATTGTACTTATTTAGCAGTTGATAGCAAAGAGGTTACAGTTTAGAATCTACAATGATTATCCATAACTTCAAAAATCTAATCAAGTCATATACATGAGAAGCATGTAAATCCCCATTTTTTTAAGCTTTTGAGAAAATACTGGTCTTTCAACATTTAGTTATCAAAGTAAAATAATTCTTCTAATGGATAACCATGAAAATTAATTTCTGATAATGGATAAACTTATTCTGCTATTTAATAACCATGAAAAAAAATGCTGAGGATGAGGACAATAGCTGGAATACAAGAGCTACAAATTATCAAATCTCACCTGAAGGATTATCAAAGTAACAATGATAAGGATAAAAATAGTAGTTTAAATAAGAAACTTACAAATTATCTCTAGGTTAGTAAGATTAACAATCATAAGGAAAAATTCATTAATCTGAATTATAGATCAATAAGTAATCAAGCCTTACCTCAAGGATTTTGAAAGTATTAATAAGGAAAAGATGAGGACAATAATCCAAATAAGGGACCAAAGATTATCAAACCTCATTTTAAGGATTGTGCCGATAATAATGATGAGGATGATTTAATAGTTTGAATTATAGACCTACATGTTATCAAACAACATCTCAAATGCAAAAAGAAGTGCAAAATACAGCCTTTTAAAATACTTAATTTTTCATTAAAAAATATTTGACATTAAAAGACATGAAATATATTAAAATTCCTCTAAAAAGGTCAGAAGAAGACATAGATTTATTTTTCTGATTTTCCAGTTAAATTGTATCTGCTCATAAGCACTGACTGCACTGATATTGAGGGTATCTTTTGAACTGTTCATAAGGTTTAAGTGTGCAAAAAATAAACTATTCTTAAGATGGATTGACATAAAATGACTTAGCTTGAAAGAAATGATTGTTTTGTATTTCTAAAACGTGTGTTTTTTGATGCTCACTATCGAAATCAATCAATACCTCAATACTTCATCTCTAAGACTGATTTTTGAAAAGTAGTATATGTTTTTCAAGTAACAAACAAAATCAATTTTTTAATGTAATGAATTATCAAAACAAATGCAAACCATTAGAATATTAATAAATAATAATTAGAATTTATTTAAAACATGTGGACAATGGCAAAAAGGAGTGTTCTATTAAAAAATCGGCATTTATTGATAATGCAGAAATATTAAGATAATTACATTAATCCATGAAAACAAGATAAATTACTATTCCAAAACTGATAATTATCATAAACATCCTAATTTGAAACTTCTTTTTAAAATCCTATTATAATAATCAGAAATGTATTCATTTGGAGTTTCTTAAGATAATTCTGCACATGTCTGTTTACAATTAGTGATCTTGAAGTGGTTATGTTTACTGAGATGTTTTGGGGAATTTAAACTCCTATACACACGCACAAAAATACACCATGCATTTAATTGTATTTATCAACCATTATAATTAAATAGGCTTGTTTAAGGAGATTTAAAATATATATTAAAATGATACTAATGAATACAAATAAAAGTGTTTTGATGAAGCATCTTATTTAATTTCACTCAGATGAGTAATAATTAGTATTGAATGACTTTTAAAATATGGTTTTAAATGCATAAAAAGACCATTGTAATTATGCCTAAATTGTATTGTTTATTCTTATTCTTATATAACAGTAGAAGTTTATTTGGAAGTTTCATCATTTTACTTATCCTCATTTATATAGCGATAAAAAACAATTTTGGTGAAGCATCTGAAATAATAAACTTGATTAAAATGGCTTTAATATAAGTATGGTGAACCGGGGTAATTCCACCCACAGGGTAATTCCACCCCCTTTACATAAAAGGGCAAATAACTTCAGTCAAGAGTGCTGTTTCGTCCCTGACCGAGTTATCCATTTACGTAATAGTGTTACTTCCCTTGAATAGCATTTCCTTTTCAGAATGTATGTTCGTTGTAAAATTTGACTGCCTTAAGTTTGAAAACATCATCCTATTCCACCCATTAAGTAAGTACACTTTTTGCACTTTTTATGATGAGATCACAGTCAAGTTAATCTTACAAAGGTCATACTAATTTATTACCATTCTTTCTTCACTTTGAAACACTCAGTCTTTCTATTTCATGCCTAGTATACTCAACAGGAGGGTTTTATCATTTATGCCTCTTGGGGCAAATCCACCCCTATTACCCAACAATCATTCTGTGGACTCCTGAAGGATTATGTTAGCAAAAAGTAACACGAGTAGAGGAAGATTTTTCACTCACTGCCTGTTGGCAAAAATGACCCACTTATATTCCGACAAGTGCCTCCTCATTTGCACAAGAATAAGATTTCCACAAACAATTTCAAGGGCGCTGCCATTTGCAATTTCCACTTTTATACATTTTAACTACACGCCCCCTTGATCTTAAAGATCAAAAATCTGTTTCGTAATCTCTCATCCACGCAGGCCGTCTCCGCTCTCGTTGCGGCCTCTGTTGTGTGTTTTCTTCCTGGG
>JAUZSX010297974.1:0-13395 GCA_034780655.1 Idiosepius hallami
TATCTTTCTGGAGATCCAAAATATGGTGAAACTTGAGTCGAGAAAAAGACATATATATATATATATATATATATATATATATATATATACCCTTTTTATGTTTTTTTTAGATGTTTGGGAAAAATTAATCTCTATTATATAACAAGTCTTTTATTTAAAAGTGTAGAAGTCTAACTTCACTTATAGAATTGTTCTATGTTTTTATGTATTGCTTATTCTATTATTTGATATTTTGGCTATCAGATATAAATCAATTATTCTGGAAGCGATGAACCAATTTAATTCAAATAAACATTTTCATTCTATCGAGGAATGTCTCCGTTTATTGAAACTTAGTCTTTGATAACAGGACAAAAATAAGCTTTTTTGGCAGGAGAGACCAAAAATAAATGACATGATCATTGATTGATAACGATTATTTTATTAATTTCTATCGACAATTTAATGATTTGATATCGATTTAGATAACGTTATGGTTTTTGTCCCAATTCCATTTTCTGATATGGCGGAAATTAAGTTTTGAAAATGATTCAGTTCGTTAACATTTTGATAATTCCACACATAGAATAGAAACTTATTTGCGTGTATTTCAATTGAAATCATAGGAATTGCATTCTATGAACCACGTTTCATTATTTGAGTGCTTTTACCATGTACTTATTTGAAGAAAACTAAGAATATTGCTATAGTAAAATTATCTACATACATTTATAAGTGTGTGTGTATATACATATGTATACATAAACATTATATTTATATTTTCTGACTGAGTGAAACAAGGTAATAAACAAAAAAGAATAAAGAATGGCAAACAATTAATTATTTGTTTATTTTTGTGTCTATTATTTGATTATTAATAAAATATAAAAGAATGTATAATTTATGATATGGATAATATAAAAAATCAATTTAATAAATGAATTACAACCGTTTTGTATGAGAAGAATTATCATTCAAAATTGTGATATATGATATTTCAAATCACCTTAATTTTTCATGAGATGTAATATATCAGGCGGATTAAAGGTTTCTACAGTATTGTCTGTTTAGAATCAGGTATCGTATTGACTCTGGCACTGCATATTTGCCATTTACAGACCCAGTAAAGATACCATCAGTTGTGATGAAATCAAATTGGTTGCAATTGAAAAAAAATCTGGTACGAATAAACTAACTTAGTCTTTCGCGTTTAATGCATTCCTTTATAAATTGCTGTTTCTAAAATATTGCTTGATTTTATAATTTTACACACATTTATGATTTAATTAATGATAGTCGAACTTCTTATATTATTTATTATTTCTAGCAAAAACTTCCAATAATAACACCCCTGAAAGCAATATAGACTACAGATCTAAAGGTAATTTTCGACATGACTTTTGATATTATTAAGGGTAGTTCTAAATGTAATGCTAGGTAATTTTACATTTTTTAAGTTTAAGAACCGGAGCTGTACTGTTAAAACGAGCAACTCTTGTGCTCCAGATTGTTTTTATCCCCTTTTTCCAATGATGAAAAAGGTGCTGAACTGATCGGGCTTTATCACTCACATGCGTGTCTCCACTCTGTCACCACACCACTCGAACTTTTCTCCTATGGTGACATTAACTGAATCGGGTTTATAAATGTTTCAAAGGGGACGGTAAGTGCTCTTCGTTACATCTATTCCTGCATGGATAAATGTAATGATACATCCACGCTTCTGATGTACATCAATAACAGGATTGCCCTTTTTTTAAATTCTACACCATCAATATCTGCATCAGAAGGATGAAACTTCATAAAACGAAATGTACCACCCTTTCTAATCCATTCGGGTAGAATAAAAAAGGTGGGTATGTATTAATAGCTATCCTTTGTTTGGATCAAATTCTAAATTATTCAAAGACATTTTGAAGAATAGCTGCTCTAAATTGAAAATAATCTAGTCTGTTGGTTGATTGATAAAATAATAGAATGGTTGTATTTGCCATCAACCTTATACAGTCATTTAATCTCTAAAACAACCCTTTTTGTTTACTGTATATTTTTACCTTTCACTGTATTTTCAAATAACATTAGATGTCCAATATATCACGAGACTGAAGGGAGTATAAGGATTCTGATCATACTGTTGTGGGGTAAAACACACCTCAGAATGAACTCTTCCTATCACTATAAATGTGATCTCTCTCGTCACCCAGAGAGAAGGGATTTCAGCGTATCTGCCAGGAGCCACTATACTGCCAGGCTGTTTGCCACTACTTATGTATCTTTTGTTAATATATTTGTTAACCCTTAATACTGTCGTCTTGTTTCTTATATCTAAACTGTATACAACACCACACTCGACCACAACAAGTGGCGACCACAACACATACATAGTTAGTAGCCCAGATATAAACGTCAGAGCAAAAAATGTACTATGATCATTAGATCCAAATATATATCCACTGACGCAATTCTATATCTCCCTCATTTGTTTTCATCATTGGTATGGGCTTCATAATTTTTTTAAAAAATATTGTTGACTATTATTTTTTGAATTAAGTTATTAAGGTTTATTCTATTGTTGCTTGTTTTGTTTTGCCTTGAATATTATATTAGTTTTTTTAATTATATTATTCTATATATTATACGGTTGAACTCAAGAATATTGTACTATAATCGGATGTTAAAAATAATTTAACATAATTTAACTCAACCCTATAGTTAATCGAAGGGCATTCTAATTCTAAAAACCACGGATAGGTATAAGTGTTAAATTTCAAATGGACTTTTAGTTATTTTCCCTAACTTATTTTCTTTCACGTTATTTCTAGCATTTTAACACCAAGGGAACTTTTCTACTGCCAGTAACATAACACTTGTAAATTCTATTCTGGGGTTTAGTTTCTTTGCTCTTTACATTCTGGCGTTTTATTCTTAGCACGTCTCTCTTTCCCTTATTATTATTTCTTTCTCTCTCTCCTTCACTCAAACTCATTTTATCTTACCAATGCTTATTTATTCGATAACTGGCTCGATTATATGCTGAAATAGTTATGACGAATTTATTATTGTAGAACAAACGCTAGTAATGACTAGGGCTGTGACAATATTCTTTTTAAAATATGTTTTATATTCTCCTAATATGCTGGAAATATTCTTCAAGAATATGCTTAAGAATATGCTTTTTTCTAGGGAATATTTTTTTAAAAAGAATATGCTTTTATTTCTCGGGAATATTCTTTTTTTAAAGACTATGTTTTCTGTTAAAAGCATATTCTTTTTATTTTTTTCAGAATATGCTTTTAACAAAAAATATTTTTTTTAAATGTTAAAAGCATATTCTTTTGAAAAAAAGAATAGGCTTTTTGTAAAAAAATATACTTTTTTGAAAAAAATATGCATTTGGTTAAGTGAATATTCTTTTTTAAAAAGAATATGCTTTTTGTTAAAAGAATATTCTGTATGCAAAGAATATGCTAACATAAAAAGATTATTCTTGTCACAGTCCTAGCAATGACAACTCCAGAATAACAGCTATTTAAAAAAAACACATGGAAGTTAAAATCAAAATAGTGAATAAATATTTTACTTCGCAATCGTAATACACAAGATAAAATCCCAGTCGTTCCAATATATTCACATTCGAGCTAATATTAATCTCAATATTACCGTTTATAACGGACTAAAAATGATCATCTTGGCTATTGAACAATTCATTAAATAACTGTCATCATAAACGATTTTTTATGAAACAAAATGACAGGAAAGGTTTCATACATAAGAATTCTCTCATACATAAGAATGCAATAAAAAAAAGAAATGTATATATATTCGGTCACTATGAAAAAGACTTTCTCTTTATATTGCGCAATATACATATTAGTTAAGTGTAGACACAGAGTAAAACTGGCAGTTGCCGACTCCTGTTGACTCCGTGTCTGCACTTAACTAATACACACGCTCTATTACTGATACTGAGCAATTTAACAATAAATTTAAGCAACCTCATCACTTAGACTAACATATATATATATATATATATATATATATATATATTTAGGCACATATTTGATACTGAGATAGAAAATACAATATTACTTAAAACACATCCTGATTTCATCAAACACGCTGCAACGACCACCATCATCCACAAATCTTAATTCTCTTGATTATTTATTTAATTTTCCGGGTAATTTTATTAAATCACTGGGTGTAATTTTAATTAAAGCAAATTAACACTAGAAAGACAATTATCTAGAATTTGAAAAAATATTTGATTAATATATCTTGTTTAATTCATTGATATTGGGAAAAAATATATGCATCAAGTTGAAACTAGTTTGAAATCTTTATTCAAAATTTTATGCGAGATGGTGAATGAAAATGTATTAGCAGCAATATTTTATGAAAATTCATTAACAGTTTTTATCAAGGTTTTGTTCGTTTATATATATTTAGAATCAGCCTATTTAGATAATAGAATATTGTTAACAAAAACATCATCCTGAAAATTTAAATAAAATTAGATTTTCTCTGAAATATTTACGAGGATTTTTCAAGAAAACTAAACAAATTATTTATTAGTATTTTTTTTGGCAATTTATTAGTTTGGGACTAATTTTTTAAGAAAAACAAAAATAATAATTTGTCTCACCTAAATGAATAACACATAAGTTAAAGCTGAAAATAAATCCAGATAACTTGACTCGGGAATATGTGAAAAAAAAATCATATGTCATATTTTTATAAATCCAATTGCTTAAAATTTATAAAACAGTCCTAGTCCTTTTTACATTATTTCTGTTATTTTCAACAGTATTTTTAAGGACTTGTAAATAATGATGAAGATGATGATAATACTAGTTGATGGAATTTATTTGATAACTACTATGAAAATAAAATAAAGAGTTTAATTTTTATCTATAAATATAGAGAAAGAGATGAAAATATAAAAATATTAAAAATGCATAAAATAAAAAAAAGAATCCAACAGAGATGGAGACAGTGAGTTAATGAAGGATCTTAACATACAAAATAAATGGTTAAAAAATTAAAACAAAATGAAATAAAAATGTTAAAAAATGATTAAGGTGTTAAAACTATAGAAACACGGAAGAAGGAAAAAAAACATTGAAAGAAACAAAGAGTACATAAAAGAAATGGAGAAAATTGAAGAGTAAAGGCGATGATAATAAAAACATAATAAAACGAGAACAGAAGACGCGAGATTACAAAAGAACGATGACATTCTGAAAAGAACACTCCCCTCAAAAAAATTAAATATAGTCTTCGTAAAATTAATGGGTGTTCGCTGTGAGCTGAGCACTGAATCACACGCAACAACACATTTAATTTGAAAATAATTCGTTGATATTTTTCTTTAGGGAAGAACGCTTTTTCCCTTATTTTCTAATGTTTTTTTTCATCATTATTTGGTTTCCAGTTCCATCTCTCTACTTGGGTTTATAATTAATTATAGAATCAAATACCTTCTTCAAGAAAAAAAAATCTCGTTGTAAGAAGCAGAAAAAAAGAATAAAATAAAATAGATAACATGCCTAAGGTACTATTTTAATTTTTTTTTCTAAACATGAAAATACTTCTATTTAAGAGATGTGAAAATTGAGCTCAATATTTGTTTAGTTTTGTTTTGTAATTTGTCGGTGTTTTTGTCTGTTATTATTCAAAATTTTATTGTGTATTATTTTATTTTGTTTTGGAAATAATTTATGGAAGAATTGACTTAATCTAGAACTAGAATAGATTTGACACTCCATTTTTGATGCCAAAGAAAATAGAAGGAAGACACATCAACAATTTAAATACTATAATTGAATTACTAGATTTAATATATTTCTTTATATGTAACATGATCTCTCTCTCTCTCTCTTCTCTCCATAACTAGCTTTTTAATTCTATTACATTTGTCTAAGACTTTATTATTTACTTATAGTAAAAACGCAGGGGTGATACCAAAGAAATAATAGCCGTGGCAGAGTCAAATTAAAATAAATAACCCGACTTTTGAATCTGACTACATGTTCCATTTTTCAGTGATTTTCTACGTTTACATTCGAGATAATGATGTTAAGAAAAATATCCACGTTGTCATCAACGCCCACTTGTTTTTGAGGATCGGCTAAATCTTTCATCCCCTATTTTCTAATTGATTCCACGCAATCCTCTTATATATATTTGAATTATGGATCTTTCGCTATTAAACAATGAGTTAATAAAACGTTTTCTCGAAAATGATTTTTTGGCATTAAATAACACAAAATTGATATTCCAAAAATCAACTCTATCAGGAATCAAATTATATATATAATTGCTGCTGAAAATAAAATACATTTATGTTGTTCACTGTATTACTGAGTCAATTTCATTTTTAAGCACTGGTAATAATTTACAAGGGAGCTATTTTCTTGAAGTTATCAAATAAATAAACTTATATGTTGCCAAAACTTATAACATGACCAATTTATTGATAAGTATTTTTAGATGTGAAACTACTATGTAAAAGGCACTGAACGTGGCCCAGGGGATAGGTACTCGGACTTCGGAATCGTAGTGCACAAGGATAGTGTATTATTTTATATTTTGATATGCCCTTTGACAAAGAAATGTAACAATATATTTTCATTATTTCTCTATTCATCATTATTTCCCACTTATACTCCCTCTTATCTTCTTCTATTTACAAATGCTACAGATTGTAATTAACTTTTTATGAATTACGAAGGATCTTTTATTTGTTATTTTTCTTACGTTGACATGCGGACTAATACTCTTCGGAAAGGAGTGAATCCCAATCTTCTTTCCAGCTATGGATTAAGTAGTGTAACTTGTGTTATTCACCATAACAATATAATATTTTGTTTATAGACTAATGTTTATGAAAAGTAATTGTTCTAGGCATTAAAAGTACCTAAAATGATTGATATGCCGTTAAAAAACAAAGCAAACAAACTTATATGTAATAGATCTGAAAATTAAAGTTATTTGCTTGTTTTTTTAAATTTTGTTTTTATTCAAATTTTAAATTGTAAATTATTTCATTTTATTTTTGAAATAGTTAGGCTATTTAAATGACCTGAAAAGGTGATGGTGGTGGTGATGGTTTTTGAAAATATTGTGTATAAATTCATAAGAATTTTTCTATTTACATATCATAAGCAAAATAATTCTTATTTTCAATATTAATCAATAAATGTGATTTAAAATATTTAGAATCTCTGGTAAAATGAATCTGACCAATTATTATATTTACTATGTGAGCACCAACCCAAGTTTGGCACAAGGCGATATTTACGTGTCCTTACCTAGGCTTTTTACATTCGGTGTTACCCTTCACCTAGATGAGCTGCCCTCTCGAGTTAACGAGCCCCATCTGCCCGAGGCTGCTAAAGTGAAAATAATGGTTTTGAATGGGATTTTAACTCGCGTAGTACGATTTCAGAGCCCGAGCTTTTACCAATTCTCCGCCGTGGCTGCCTAGCTCCACCGTCGCTGCCTAATCTGACCAATTATAATTAAGATTTTTATATTTTGCCACAACTCATGGTTTAATTAAAGCATGTGTTGTGACTTTTAACTTTTCACAAAGTTGTAGCATCTGCACTTTGAGAAAAATAGTATTATATTAAGTGAAACATTGGCATTCGTTTCCCTATTTTTGTTTTTTGTCCGTGAGTGTAGTTTTAAGGAAGAAAAATCTACAGTGATAAATAGCTTTGTTTCCACAGCTTAAATCTATGGAAGAATAGAGTAAATCGAGAATTAGAATAAATTTAAAAATCCATTTTCAATGTCAAATAAAAAGGAAGATTTGTGAATAAATTAATTATAAATGAATCAGGTAAGATTTATTTTCTACTTATGCTCTAAATTTTTCTGTATTTCTCTCTCTCAATCTCCATTGTTTTCTATCTCCTCCTTTCTATTTGTTTATTATTTTTCTTTCTCGTCTTTTTCATTCTCTATCTTTTTTTTTTTTTATATCTCTTCACCTATTTTTCCAAACTGTATTTTTTTTACAGTTTTCTATTTTTCTTGTTATTTATATTTTATTTTGAAATCCCTTTTTCTCATTCTTAATCCATTTTTCTAAATTTTTCTTTCAGTCAATATTTTTTTTCTATTTTATCTTTATCTCTCTTTCTATGATTCGTTTTTCTCCTTTTTGTCCACTAAATGTCTTCATTTCTGTCGCTTCTGTCTTCATCCATATTTCTTTTATTTCTCCTTTTTATCCACTTTTTCTTTCTCTCCCTTTTAACAATGATTTCTTTGTCAGTTATTATATTATCTTTCTCCCCATCAGTCACTCATACACCTACTAAATTTATACCCTCGTTTTTTCTCTGTGTTTGTTTCTGGATTACCTTTACTTTTTTCCGAATATGTCGGTCGTTTTATAAATAATACTTCCTATTTTCTTATAAGAAATTCTAAATAAGTTCTTATAAGTCATTCTAAACATAAACCTTCCTATTTATTGCCTCTCTGAAGGATAGGGGTGTAAAACTTGAAGAAAGTAACTCCTGCAATGTAAGTGTGCAAGATGCAAAGATTCCCTACATGCAGAAAAAACTTGAATTGAACCATTTAAACTGTTGCGCCTGTTAAATCTTTAATAAGTAACAGGCACATTCCAGACGCTAAAAGGAATCGCCTCGTTCAACGCAGGCAAAAGTGTATTGAGAACGATAGTCAATATGTAGAACTATGAATTCTGGAACTAAAATAGACACGTTTCAATGTTACATCTGTCCTCAGGTTTTTTCATTTTTTTAAAAAATAATAACATTAAAGAATAGTTGGCATTATTTTTTTAACGACCTTTGCCTCATGATACCTATACTTATTCATTTTATTATTGCTTTAATTTTTTCTCTTAATCATTTTTAAGGGTTAAATTAATCGTATCATTTTGCCGCATATTACTATTTTCGGCCATTTAATATCGAGAAAATTAATTTTGATGAACACAATTTGATTAACTTAATCTAACCACGAAAAATACTTGATTTCATACTTTTTCAATGGGTGTTAGTCTGAAATTAAACATAACGGTACTTCTGTTATTTAAACCCATGTATTACGATTACGAAGTGCTTATGCACTATCAAAAATGGAACTTAAACAAAGTTTAGAACTGTGTCCTGCTTCGCTTTTCCCAAGAAATGATGTGACCCTTGAAATTAATATTCTTCCAATCGGTTTATTTCGCATTGAACCGGTAACTTTTTACTTGTTTATTTCTTAAAATAAGGCAAAAATAATCCTGTGTACAGAAAAATGATTTTCATAAGAACCGGAAACATTTATTTTTTTCATTTTTTACAAAATATATTTGTTTGTAATAACTTATGTGAATTCATAATATATTTGAAAAATGTATACAAGGCAGGTTTGCTGTCTACGACAACTCATTAACAACATAGACATACACGTATATATATATATATATACATATATATATATATATATATATATATAATGTGTGTGTTTAAAGTGATAAATGATGTGTACTTAATCAGAAAATATTAAATATGAAATCAATTAATCAAAATGATTTATTTAAGACACTATCATTTAAAAAAAATCAAATGCATTTTTGCTTCGTACTCAGCAAGGTATTTAATATTAGTATATTATATTTACTTGGTGAGAATCATATTTAATATTAGTATATGTATATTTATTGTTTCTTCAAGTTAGCCTCGTTTTCGTGTCTCTTTCTATAACGTCATTTGGAAATCTGTCGTTCGTTGTTAAATTATTTCAATTATTGAAGTCTTTAAACAAAAGTAATGTTAAATAATTTAGTATTTGCTGAGGAAAATTATCTTCTCAACACTAAAATGTCCAACATTTTTTTTAAGATCTGATGTTTTTTATTAACGCAGTTTTATCTTTTAAGGGAATGCTTTCTTTATACAGGAAAACCTTGACTTTTTCTATGCACTAAAAAAAGAAAATAATCGTTTATCCGCTTGTTGAAATTGAGCAATTCTCAACGGGATTAAACAATTAAGACCTTTTCTGGACTCTTTTTTTATTATTTTTTTGGCTTTTTCGTTTTGAATTCTTTTGATTAATATTCAAAACAGATAAAATCGTCACTTTATCTTGGTCATACGAATCATCAATTTTCGTATTTTTTCTAAAGATAATATTTTTCAATTTTCAGTGTTTTAATTTAATTTTTTTTCCAATTTTTTACTTTTATATTTTTTTTTTTTACTTTTATTAAGACTCTAAAACTTAATCTATATTAAAAATAAAAAAAATGTATTTCAACCTTTCTCAAAGATGTACATCTATTTTCTGACTGTTTTCATTATCATTGTTACCTTCACAACATTTCAGCCAGTGAACTCAAGTCTTCAAGTGATGAAATTTGGATATCTCATTATAGTAATGAAAATAATTAATAGTGCATTTGCTTTCTCTTTCTATGGTAATTAGCTTTTCGAAAACAAAGAAATATACCAGGATCGAACGAAGGAAAATTAATTTCATTGAAAATTTACACAGAGAAATAAAAGTATGTTTTCTAATTGATATCTATTCCAACTCGTACATTACATTTCGTATATTTTCATAAAACATGGTAAGAATTCTTTAACGAATTTGTTTTTCAAAGATAAATTCTTTATTACAATTCGGTAGATAACTATGTTTTTGGTGCTAACAATAGTACCACCAATCACAGAAAATCGATAAAAGGGACATTAACGTTGAAGCTGTAGAAAAATAGCTCAATATGAAAAACAGAAATGAAATTTTAAAGTGGCCGTTAATAGGATCCTAGAATTGCACCAAAAGGCAACCCAGGAAAACGATTAAAAATTAATTGTGAGTTACACATCATTGTGGCTTTAGGGTAATAATGAAAATCCAATATGGATTAACGTATTCATTTTATTTTATATCCATTGTTCTCTGTTTTTTCTTTTTTTTTTTAATTATCATTACGTTTTTATTTTTATGTTATTTTATTTTCGTTCGTTTTTCTTTTCAATCCCAAAAATCTTCTCGGGCGAAAGAGTTAGAAAAGTTAATTTCAAACTGATTGTGTAATAACACAGCTAAAAAACCCATTTGTTAATGCTTTGGTCAAAATGGCACGATAAAGGTCCAATAATCTTTGTAGGGGACAGGAACACTTTAAGCTGGACTTAGTATAAAAATAATATATGATCCCGAAAACGAGTGTTCATTAATTACACATAAAGACAACATAGAATAATTATTTTAAGGTCCACTTACAGTGGATAATATATGAACATATAGAAAAAATTCGGCAGCGTCGGTGGAGCATTGGTAAAAACAAGGTATATGGAATCTTAGTACGCGTGTTCTAATCTCAGTCAAAACCATTTATTTACCCTTAGCTGCCTCGGGCAGATGGGACTCGTTAACTCGGGAGAACGTCTCATATGGTGAAGGGTAACACCGAATGCAAAAAGCCAGGATAAGAGCACGTAAAATGGCCTTGTGCCAAACTTGAGTTGGTGCTTACCAAGTAAATATATTATAGTAACAATTTGGACCCTAAAAGCCGATATATCGGCCCTGACAACATAAGGCGAAAGAAGACACCAATAATTTGCCATTGATATGTTCCTCTAATATAGCGACTCTGAGTGATTACTAGGTAGTTTTGATAAGTCAAGGTTCAAAAAGTTAAGTTACTTTTCTTGAAAAATTGACCGAAAAAAAACAAACACTATATATGATTTTTCATTTTTGCAGATTGTTGCCTTTAATTTACACAGTTGTTTGTTTCACTAAATTTCAGAAAAAATTATCAGCCGGCCTTCGTCAGGTGATTACCTACGACATTAGATAGGGAATCGGTGTTTCTAAACAGCGGCGTGATTAATCACCAGACAAAGGCAGTCCTCCACTCGAACTGTTTTTAGAGAGTTTATCAGTCCACTTATTTGCATGCAGGTCTCGTGATTTTGTGCAATTTCGCAAGACGGCGGTTTATTGGACTCTGGGCGCCATCTTATATCAATATTTCTGTCGGGAGAGACACGAGCGGTAAGTAATTTTTTTTCCTTTTATTTTGTTGCTTGCGCGTACACCCAATTTCTTCGCGGGTGAGTACTGCACCCTCATCTCAAAGAATTCAAAAAATAAGTACAAAGGGAACATTATTAGGAAAAAATATTTAAAAAAAATCATTTAATATTTTTCAAATAGAAATATGTTCTTTAATAGCGAAAGGCACATACAACTAACACGTTTTGTATAAAATAGATCAATCTGAATATGATATTATGTACACAGGAACAATTTATTAGTCATATGAGTAAACAAACATAAGAATTTGGTTAATGAGTGAATGTTGAAAATAATTATATAATAAATCTTTAGTAGGAGACAATTATTATTTAAGGTAAGTAAAGTTATTAACTATTTATGTCCCTACATTGACTTTTACGCATATCTAATTTCAAACACTTGAAAAGCTAACAAGTAAATCTATGATTTATTGAAGGATTGCACAATGTTACTATTAGAATTCTATAACAATAGTTAATCAGTATTTTAATCTTCAAGTGCTGAATAGTAAAACCTACCTTCTATTTTTGTTGAAATGAGAAGGTGAGGATTAAACCTAGGGCGGAAATGGCAATACTCAAATTTATTTAAAAACTACAATTGATTAGCATGAAAAAACTTGATTCTGTTGATGTGTATTTGGGAAAAGAGAACTTGAATGTTATTCAAGGAAAATACCAAACATTTCGCATTACAATTCTAATTCATACCCCATACATAACAAAATAAATGCACAATATTGCTTACAGAAAATTTTAATCTCCATTACCTTTCAAAGTCGTGGGCATATAAATAAAAATATATTTTTTGTAACTTCCGTAAAATCAGTGGATGTGTTATCAAAGATTGTGTTGTTATTATTCAATTCTCACTTACATCCAAAATATTTACCAGAGGGGAAATAGTATGACGTTCAGGGACGTATTGCTATTCCTTTGTGCGTTGCTTTCTTTCACCCTTACTGTACCTAAAAATAAATAGATAAATAAACATGATAATAATGTGATGAAAAGCTATGTCCTAACATCCTAATACAAACTAGAACAACTTTGACTAGCATCCCATACCTAGACACATCTTTGTTTTTTCTTTTTTTTCAAATTTTAAACATTTTCTATGCGACAATGTCTTTCCTTGTCGGGATTTGTTTTAAAGCATCTATTTTTTTTAGATTATTTGTGTTTATTAAAATAATTCATTGTGTTATGTGCTCTTGATTAAATTTACTTTGATTTGATTCGTTTATTTTTATATTTTTTGTTGAAGAGAGTAGTTCTGATGCTCATGATATATATATATATATATATATATATATATATATATATATATATATATATATATAAT
>JAUZSX010297985.1:0-13394 GCA_034780655.1 Idiosepius hallami
TTTCTTGTCCTTTACTTTTCCAAGTTTAATAAAATCTTAAGAATATTACTTTTCATGCGCGCATTTTTCCATATAATCTAAAATGGTTGACCACTTATGAATAACAGTTACTGTACCACGCGAGTGATTTCATGATAAAAACCTCCTTTTTAACCCTAGCGTAGTATCGAGTATTCAGCTTAATGACAAAATATAAATTACACTACTCTCTAACGGCAGTGAGTTCTATCCCGTCTTAGATCGTCTAATAATCTGTTAAAATTTATACATAAGTTGCAGCGGAATTTGGTAGGGACTGTTCCACTACCCCCAACACACACATATTATCATTTTTATTTTTTTAATTTTGACTATAAAAGACCAAATCGCCTTCATGTAACAATTGTGGCGAGGAAATGTGTGTGGCTAGTTATAAAAGGTTGTGGCCAATCTTTGTTTAAACGAATTCAAAAATATTCCATAACCTAATAAAAGGAATTATTTATGAAGAAATGATCAAAGAGAGATAGAACTGGCCTACAGAACAAGAGAAAGAGAGAGAGAACCTTACGCTACGAGAGAATGTAAAACTTGAGCGTGCACAAAATATACAAAGCTGGCTTCCATAAATGTTAAGAATGGAAGTACCAATAAACGGAATAGAAAATTAACTTAACGTGAAATAGTGTTATCATTGCCCTTATTATTTAATTTTTTTCGACGAACACAATGTTACACATATATATGCATATATACAAGGTCGAGAAACAAGTTTATGGACTCCATCTAAATAATTTGTGAGTCCCTGCCTTTCATAGAGGTTGCTCTAATCTGATTAACAGAACACGGTGTGAAGTGTCGTTGCTTGAATCTATTCGACGAAGCTAAAATAACCTGTCAAGAAGTCTTTCGATTCAAAGCCAAAGGCTTGCTACTTTGATGAAATCCGGAAACTTGCAAATCGTTGGTAGAAGGTGGTAGGGAATAACTGTGTTTATTTTGAAGGGGAGATATTGTTTCTGAAGAAATTTTTAAACAATGTATACAATGTATCATTATTTAGGTACACGAAGGTTTTGCTCTATCTAATATGGTCTAGAAATGAATGAGTGTTAATATCAGTTTTTTTTAAGGTCAAGCTACTGTTTATCTAAATTAATTAAGGTTGAAACGTTTAACATTTAAAATAATCTAAACGATACTTATCATCATTAATATAATTTGTAAAGACATACTAATTATTTTTCGTTAAAGAACAAAATCAAAAACAAAAACTATTTTTAAAAAATTATATCATCTATTGATTTTTAAAAGAACAAAACGAATCGTTTCCACAAGGGAGATAACAATTCTCTTTGTTTAATTAAATGGCTGGTATATTGCTGAGACTAGAGGAAATTATTTTACTCGCAGCACTATTTAATTTCCTGAAATAAGTATCTAACACAACACAGGCTTTGCCTCCTTCAAAGAATTAGTAATGACTTTTTTATAGCCTGAAGTTAAGAAAATCTTGCCTTGAGAAAGATTAGACTGAACAACTATTATTCGGACTGTTGTCCTCATCCTTATCATTGCTATATTCACAACGTTTCGGCCGATTAACCCTGCAGCTTTCTTCAGGTGATCGATCTCGGGAACCTTCTTGTCGTAAACGGGAAATACAGATTTTCAAACTCAACCCTTTATTCTAACTACGGGGGTAGCCTGTTCTTGTTCTGTTAACCATGCATTCTTCTTAGTGTTTTGTGATTACTGCCTTTGGGTGGGTTTGAAACCTTAAACTTCAGCTGATGCTCATCTTTGAAGTGTAGGTACTCCAACGCTTTTATCCGTTGGGCCACGCATCCAAGGGACGTTGTGAATACAACAATGATAAGGATGAAGACAACAGTTCGAATAATAATTGTACAAATCTTCACGCCTCATCCCAAGGATTCCGAAAAAGCAAAGATTAGACTTTTTAAAGATTTATGCGTACACAATGATAGATGGCCGTAATGAACCAATTTATTTAGGTTATGGGCTCAATGGGCAAACTCTTAATTCTATATCTGTCAGACATCGGCAAATATAAAGTAATTTTTATGAGTTTTGTCTGAAAGGAAATATTAAACCCTTTGAAATGTCCAGTTATATAATATCTCTTATTGTATTTTGAAGAAAGGTGATTGGCCGACTGTTAGGTCAGAAAGTCCCTGAAGTCCTGCATGTCTTTTGAATAAAAGTATTTAATGCACAAAACTATTTTAGAAATAATTATGACATAATAGACTAAAAAATACAGTGTGAATAAATAGTTTATATGCACCAAAGGTATATAGATATTTAAATTGACCTATAAAAAGTAAATTTTATAATAAAGCATTTAAACAATGTAATATTTTCCAAATAAAGAGGTTTTATTTATTTATAGTATCACAGCTTACCTGAAAGGAAATAAAGAACGAAAAGGTTGACGTGTTGCGTATAATGTTGTATCAAATAAAGGATTCAAATCTAAGAATAATTTGATTATAAAAATTGTTCGATCGTTTTGACTCGCCTTCCAAGCCCTTCTTGTCTTGAAAAGAGTTTGCCTCATTGTTATCTATTGATTAATTTTTTAGATATCTTATACGTCCAATGCATTTTATGCATGGTGGTAAATGTCGAAGAAGTAATTTTATAGACTTCTGCTATGCCAATCGAGTGGTCGTTGCTCTGACCTCAGATACAAATTTTATAACGCTTGAAATGAAGTAACACGGCAATCTATTTATCTTAAAGTTTATCGAGTTTACTTGGAATTAGTTTACTTTCAAATGCATGGCTATTTATATTGGCAAATAAACCATTTAAAAAGGTTCTAGACTTGTTTTATGAAGACGCACTTATAAACCCTGGACGGAAACAGAACGAAGCAGAACAAAACATAGGGAAATGTAGAGAAAGAGAAAATTAAAACTTCGTCATATTATTTGATCAATTGTAAAAAATATTTTAAAAAAAAGAAGAAATGTGACGATAGTTATTATTGGTTTATTTCAAAGCAATTTGGTTTTAGGCTATTTAATGTCTCTTTTTTTTAAAATAGTTTTTTGAATAACACTGTTTTATCTTTATCGGATGTTATAACTTTTCCAATGATATTAGTTTTGATATCGTTATTTGTAAGAAGCGTGTATGTTCTGTTGTGTTTTACCATACTTCATACTTTTTCATTCAACATGTAATTTTTTAAATAGCACAATGTGAACTATTTAATCAATAGCTGTATAGAATGTGGTGGTTCAGTTTTTTCCCAAGTTGATTTTACCAAATTGGAATGAAAATGGGACGACTAAGTTTTCGAACTCACGTATTACAATTACTTAAAAAAAAATCAAGCAAAATGTAAATCTCAAATAGTTAACAAGATAGAAAAACTCAATTCTTCTAAAATGTCCTTCATAATTTAAATGCAAATAATTGTGCTAAAAAATTGAAAAATAACAGCAAATTCGTAATCTGAAATAATACACTTTACACTTTATCAAAACTTTATGAAAAAAAATGAGTTATTTTCAATTTCATACTCAAGTAATATCTTTATCTACCTCATTTTACTTTTTTTCTTTTTAAGTAATTGTATATCGATTTTATTAGGCAAAAAGACTTTTAAATTTGTATGAATCACGAAATTGAAAAAGAAAAAGGCCATTTAAGAAATAATTCTATTTCTATTACTTAAACGTGATAGATGGTATTGAAAGTATCAGAAAAAAATTCAATGTTTATGGTGATATAATTGTTTTGTCAAAATGACAACCAAAAGTTATGCATTGCTTATAAGTTAAACCTTCGTAAAATTAAAAAATATTTTAGTACCACCAAACTCATAATAGCTGTTCCTTTTGGCCAATTTGAATAAAATATAACTTTCTAATAAAAAATATGCATAAAACAGGATTTGTATTTCTCACCTTATTAAAAGAAATGTCAGTGATGATTTGTAAGAAAGATTGAGTTTTTGAGCATAAATCTCTCATTGATTTTCAAGCATAGGACTCACTAACTAATCCAGAAAAATCAATTATGATCCTTTTTGATTGCTTGGAAATAAAGAATAATGAGCTGCAGTTTCAGGCATTATCAATATGGGTATTATCGATCTATCAGATATTTCAAAACATTCTTTAAATCGTGAATGATTTCTTTTGAAATGAAGTTCTTTAACAGAATTCCTTTATGTCCATTTTGTTTTTGGATTTTTTCACGGAAAATAATACATAAGAGTGTATTTACTGATTACCCTCGTCCTTAGTTTTTACTCATTTTTATCTATTTCTTATTTTTAGATAGTTTTAAAAAATGTATTTTAGGAAACTCTGATTCTTAAAAAGATTAAGCGATATTCTTTTAGCAAGAATATTCTCGAGTTTGCCAACCCCAAACTTTTGTTTAGATAAATCTTTCCTTTTAAAATATTATAGGACATTTTAAAGAAGAAAAAAATCATAGTTTGTTTAAAAAAAAATTATCAATATCTTGAATTTTAAAGAATAGTGTTTAGTAAATTATTCAAAGAAAATGGGGGACCAAGTTTTGTAATATTTAAAAATAAATGTCTGTCAACGTATTAGTTATAATTTTTTTTTTTCATAAATAAATAAATCCTACAAGATTCTTCAGCTTTTTGAAAACTATTTTAAATCTTTGGCTCCAACATAAAAAAAAAATTTAAAAAATAATATCCCAGATTCCTTGCTATCTGAATTATGTTCAACAATAATATGAAAGGAATTGTTGGAATATATCAATGTAGTCATTTTGAATAACTTAATTCTAATTCTAGTTCTTATATTATATTTATTTGCAAATAAATTTACAAATGTGACACAAGGCTGATTGGAGGGGGGTGTTAGTCGGGCTGGTCAAACACCTAAAGATTAACCTTCACTAGACTTATTCATGAGCCATGCGCTTCTCATAACAATGAATACATTCATCCATCGTCACACATTATATATATATATATATATATATAACATTATTATCATTATTATATATGTTATATATTATTGTAAACAGTCTGTTAATATTTATATACATCCTACAGAATATCAGTAACATTAGTTGCTTGAATGTATTAGACGAGTTTATTACATGAGTTTTGTCGATATTTCTCTTTATTGACGTCATACCGATTTTGACACTAGTCTTCATTCATCACCTTCACAATAGTTTTGTTGATGTTCTAACTCTGGGACTTTTTGTCAAACTAAGAACAAAGTAAATTTAAACTTTAAACTACAGAGCTCGACTGCGTACATTCCAAAAACGTTATCAGGTACATTTTCATTCTTTGTGAGAGACATTTTAAAGTTGTTTTCGCCACCCTTTATGACTGAGTCTATTACCAACACACAAATCTTGCTTTTAATTCATATGAATTTTATAATGTTTCTTGAATTTATATGTGGCTTACTGCTTCGTTTTGCTTTTGTTCAATCTTTGATTATTTGATTTTTGTTTATTGCCTTTTTTTATATATTTATAAATCCAACTATATCCCCTGTCCGACTTTATCTGTGTGTGTGATTGAATTACTGCCACCTTTTTACAATTTACCTTCGACTTTAAACTATTTTATATGTTACAAAAAAGTTTAAAGAAGTTAATTGTCACGTTGTTAATATCTTTAGATGACCAGTGTTTCAAGTACAATAAACATTTGAAAGTAACTCGTATTGAAATGAGAATCCCTTATAACCGATTATAATTCCTATAAAGTATGAATGTTTTTATTTTTTTCATAAGTATTTTTGTTGAATAAAAATTATAATTTTCCTTATATGATTGATATAATCAAGTTTAATGAGCACGTAAATTTGGCTTTCTATCTAACCCGGGGTTGTACTTGACCAGGTAGATATATTCTTATATATATAATATCTATAAAATATAAGTGTTTTCCCTATAAGCATTTATAAACCTTGTAAATTAATAACGATTTTTGAAAAAAATATAAATATCTTATTGTGCTTTAAATAAAAGTGTCCCTCATAGATGTATGGGTTATTCAAATATGCAAGGAAACTTTAGTAGATATCAGCAAAACATTGTAAGACATTCTCCGAGCCAAACCATTATGTTCCAGAGACATTGACTGGGTATAACACATCTATTTTGAAAATCTAATCAATATTTTTTTTCATTTGTGTTCTGTTGTAATTTCTAACAGACTAGTTTGCTAATAAATTTTATTCAATTTGCGACAATTCTTCCAAACATTTCGACATCTGAATTATCCATACAGCTTATCAATTTTAAAGATAAGAATAGTTTCTTTCACATTTTCCCGAAATAATTAAATGGGTTTCCATGATATGAAGTTCGACAATTTCTTAAACCTATTTTTTTTATTTTTTGTTGTTGTTTTTTTAAGTTTTTTCTTTCTCTTTTTTTTAAATATATATCTAACAAAGATTGTTCTAAAAGTAATGCCTCCTATTTTTCAACATTTAAACAAAAAAGTTAGAAAGTTGAAAAGACGGAAGTGGTACCTTTTAAAACCAACATGTTTTTAATTCCTTCTACAAAGTCTTGATGTGCCTTGGTGAGTGATAATACTAAGGGACCTACATGTCAAGGTTGTCTGTAAGAGTCTCACATCGTCAATATCTACAACAGAGAGATAAAACATCTCGTCATGACTGCATAAGTTCAATCATTATAACAATGCAATTTGCAATCTCATACGATGCATTTCCAAGGAATAAAAATAAAAGTGTCATTACTTTTGAAACAACTCTCGTGTGTCGTTGTTTAAGCCCTTTTTTCATTTAGATTATTATGTTTTGATTTTTGTGCTCGAAACAATGTTTTCTTCTAAAAATACCTTTTTTTTTAAAAAAAAAAAAAAAGGCTTATTGTCTTATCGAGAACATCCCCGTTTCTCTCTATTCCCTTTTAACACTGTCCACGGATTTTTCACAGACTCCGATTGTACTGTCATGTATGCCACGTGCATCTACCCTACTGGCGACTGGACGCAATACTCAGATAAGAGTGGGAGCCGACGAAGATTGTCTTATAGAAAGTAAATAATCTCCTTATTATTTAAAGAAAAAATTTTAACAAGCTTTACAACAAAAAAGATACTTGATTTTTGTAAATAGCTTTCATTTATTTAGAACAAAGATTGAATGTTGTTAAACAATTTACTGACTGTAAGGTGGGAATTTCTTCTTTTCTTAAAATTGGTAGCCTGAAACGGATTACTAAGATTTGAACACTCTAATGTCACACCACACAATTTTTCCCCAGGGAGCAATAGAAGAAAGAAGAAATAAATGATTAAACTATATATATATAAAAAAAACATCTTAGTTAATCAAGCTGTTTATTCGCCACAAATGTTTAGATATTATATTTACATGGTGAGAACCAACCCAAGTTTGGCACAAGGTCATTTTTACGTGCTCTTAACCAGGCTGTTTACATTCGGTGTTATCCATCACCTAGGTAAGGTGCTCTTCTGAGTTAACGAGCCCCATCTGCAGGAGGCATCGAAAGGTTAACGCAATGGTTTTGGCTGGGGTTTGAACTCTCGTACTATGATTCAAGAGCCCAAGCTTTTTACCAATGCTCTAACTTAGCTTCCCAACAAATGTTTAGATATATACACAAACTATAGTAAATCAATAAGTTGGGGGAAATGTCTTTAGTGAAACAAAAACCTGTCTTATTAATAAGATAAATAAAGAAAAAAATATCAATGAAGAGTTAGGATTTGCAGACAGCTAGTACATCATGAATAAAGGAAATAAATATAACTGAAATGAAGATAAATGTTGACATTTCATACTTGGTTTATTTCACGAAAAATTAAGTAAATGCACACACACACGCATACGCACACATATATCAGTATTTATGTGTACATATATCACATTTATAGATATACATATAATCAAAAATACACACACATATGTGTGTATGTTTAATTTTATATTCGTGAGATATATGCTTAAAACCTTCAATAAATATAAGGAAAAATAAAGCCAAATTACAGGATAATGTATATGTGTATACACATACTATATATCTAAACTTAAATATAAATAAAAAATTGTCTGTGTTTGAAAGGGAATTCGTGCTTAATAGACTCTGAAATGGCTTGGTTGATTTTCTATAAAGTTCACACTATGGTATTTTATCTGTGATAGTTCCTGAATAGATATTTTGTAATTGCACCGATAGGTATCGAAAAACGATTATGAAAAAAATTAGCTTCGAGAAGGATATCTATATGTTCGAGTAGCAACATAAGTTAGATACAAGGACAGTTTTATGTGCTTTTATCAACTGTGTTGCCTTCACCTAGATTTGATATTATCCTTAATCAATTGCCTGAAACAGATGAAAGTTATTCTAATGGTTTTAAGTTGGATTTGAACTCGTATAATACGGTTCCATAGTCAAAGTTTTTTAACCACTGGCCAATCCTGCTATCCAACTCCGGTATAAAAACCTATCAAAAAAGAAAGTTTCCTCTTATACTTTCTTCTTGTAGACTCAACTGAGAAGGTCATATCTTTAACAAACACATTAATAGAATTGTCCAAAAACTTTTTTCTCAAATTGTGTGCCTGTTGATAATCTAGTTATATTTTAAATGAAATAATGGAAGAAAGGTATATACGTTTTTTTTATTCGTACATAAAAAATTCAATTTTTTATTTTATTTTTATTAACACGCCTATATATATTGAGAGATAATTTAATGCTTTTTGTTATACTGTATACAACGTGTACTTGTATAGTAAGATATATTCGTAGGCGAGAGGAAAGTGTTGTGTGTGAGAGTACATTCACATATATTCATTAACTTTCTGTCGTGGCATGTTTGTTCACTGAAACAAAAGAGAGTTGTACATAATATGATATAGCTTTGACTTATATCTAATTTAATAAACACATAACCCAGTAACTAAATTTGTATTATGATTGTAGATTAATCTGACAGAAGCTCCGAGGCTTATTTACATTGGACAGACAGAATGTCTAAGAACGCTCACTATTATTTCAGCAAAGAAATATCTGATATTTTCTTTATTTATCCATCCTCAAAATCTTTAAATGCTGGACATTTTTTGTACAATCTTTTTGTTTTTTTGTAATCCCACTTTTTTGTTTTCTATTCAAAGAAATCTATGTTTTACTTAATGATTATGTCAGGTTTACTTATACATTTTTTTCTTGTTTTGCAAAACCAGTATAAATCGTTTTTATTAACTACAATATTACTTTGGTGCGAGTTTAGTATAATATTTCGTATCTGTTTTTCCAAGGTCATTATGATGCATACTTAAATAGTAATTATGAAATGATAATGATTAATCCTTTGGACTCTGAAGAGCCGATAGATCAGCCCTATTATTCCAGCTAAAAAGACAGCACAGCCGATATTTCAGCCCTTTATGGTCCTCTAATACAACGACTTTGATTGGCTAAAGGAACCATATAAAATATCACAGACGAAAAGACAGAGAAAACTAGAAATTTTTGCCACTAAATTTTTGACGGAATCTAACAGAATATCCAGTAAATATAGAGGGGCACAAAGCCCAAAGAAAAAAATTTTGACATTGCGAAACACTGGAAAAGTTGGTAATATAAGACGCCATTAAAGGGGAAAATGGACATTATAAAAATATTTAATATCACAGGAAAAATCGAATTAGAAGGGAAATTCGTTAAAATCATTTAAGTGAGTCAGTAATCATTTTAAAATAAAAATATTTTGTAATGTTCTTGGGCCAAAGCTTTTTTTTCTAATTCCTACAAATAATTAGTCAAAATGCCAGAGATCACTTTATCATATGTAAACTGTAAGAAACTGAACCCAGGCTAAATGTTCACCCTTTAATTTCATTTTTAAATTTTATTTGTAAAAGGAAAATGATATGATATGTGTATTTGTGCAAAATATCTTCATCTAGATTTGGAATGATTGATAAAATATAGAAAAGTTTGTGAACTGTCCAGTTTAGCATTATTATTTACTATTACAGAACGATCCCTCAAATAATTGCAAGTCTTTAATTTTTTTCCTATTGACATAGATGAGTATGTAGCGTCTTTGTGTGAATTTTTTAACAAAATTGATCTATAGAACTCGGAAATAAAAAATAAATAAATGCGGAAAATAAAATGCCATGAAAAATGGGTGTCAAAACTGATATTGCTAGACTTCTCCCGTGACTGGCAATAAGGTCGTGTACAGAACGTATAAGTGAAAGTTGATTGATATTCGTCAAAAAAAAAAACGCTGGAAATAGGGAAAATATGAAAAACAAAGAAGTTATTTGTGATTGTTTTGGAACAATAAGAAGCTGGTCTGATCTTACTGAGAAAATTTATTGCTGATCAATTGAAATTAAGGTATTTTGGCAAAATTAACCCCGACTTAATGTCTACCCGCCCAATCGGCTAAAAATAGACGTTTTGCCAATCAATGTTGACTACACCGGGCATGTGTGTGTGTGAAGTTTCAACAGAATTAGTCGAAGTGACAGTAAAATGCAATGCTGATTTTTTTTCAAACTGTTCGAGTCCAGCGAAAAAGGATCACAATAGAAACGAAGTTCAGAATTTTGGTAAAATTTCATTAACGGTTTGAAAATTGAATTAGCGAAATAACCAACAAGCAGATTAGAGCCGTTTTATAAGAACCCCTTGAAAGAAACGAATTATTGGTTGCATAGGCTTTTTCCCTGGGTTCTCAAGACCGATGTATCGTCTTTTTCGTGTTCAATGGGTTAAAACCTGTCATTAAAACAGAATGTGTAAATCCTGGAAGACGCCAGATAAAAGGAATAACCGAGGTTTTCATCCCTTGAAACACTGTCGGCCCTAAACGAAATGACTTGGTGGATCCACAATCGGATGTTCACTCGTGGTCTCTAAAGTCTATGAAAGTTTGCGAAAACCTTTTAGAGACGCTGTTTATCGAGATTGTTTTATTAATAGGTAGATATGAATATATAATGAGTATATATGAATTATATAAATACATCTGACCTACCTTTTGGTTTTCTACTAACGATCCTAACAGTGAAACCTCTCTAGAGAACATTTTAATCCAGTGAATGTATATATTATATTTACTTGGTGAACGCCAACCCAAGTTTAGCATAAGGCCATTTTAACGTGCTCTTACCCGGACTTATCATATGAATATATATGTGTGTGTAAATTCATTATCAATTATTATATAAATATATATTTGTGTCAGTGTAAGTGGGTATATATATCGATTTTATATACATATTTCTGCCTTCACTTGTTTATTTTTTCTTGCATTATTTTACACTGTTTTATTTTTTTTTTTTTTAGGTAAGTCCTTCCTTTCTACCTTCCGCTGATAACCATTTGATGGGCCTTTACTGATCATGTTGTTTAGAGATGTCCCAATTAGTAACCCGTTGAAAGGTAAGAGAGAGAGAGAAAGAGAGAGTCAACTTCAACAACAAAACCAGTAACAAGAAAAGTTAGATTCCTTTGATCAAATGGCATTTAACAATTAATTAAGGTTGCAAAGCTAAAAAGGCAAGATGAAAGATTGAGAAAATAAAATAATATCGGAAACCAAAAGAGTTAAATAAATGAATCAATTGAAAATAAATGCTCACAGCGACGGCAGTCAGTGAGTGGTTACATTCTAAGTCATTAAAATCTAAATAAACAGGTTCGAATCTCAGAAAGACCTGCATCTTAACTTTTAATTCCTCGAAGGTAATAATAGGCCGCACTTTCACCCAAAAAAATAAGTTTTAATGGACTCATAAAAGCAGTGGGCGTAATTTTTTTAAATTACTGTGTATAAAATCATAAGAAATTTTTTCGTGTCTTTTCTTAAACAAAATTTTCTAGTGTTAATAAATTCGTTGTTTTAATCCTATTTTACAAATTGGATCCTGACATTTTGTCTAGCTTTATCCAAAAATATGACCAATTAAAAATTGAACTTTTTTTGGGGGCAACCATTTTTTGTTGTCATCAATAATGTTTCGGATAAATTTGTGTTGTTGTTATCAAGTTATTACATATGCACAACATTGTTCGCTTGCTTTTTTTTCTCCACCTCTATTATAGGTTGCAGAATAAAAATTCTAGAGCCCTGGTTCCCCACCAGGAGTGCGAGGCATCACTCCCGGGAGTGCGAGAAGCAGAGCTGCAACTTCTAAGAAATTCCCTTAATTTTATTAACTGTTTTGCACTTTTTAAAAATTTTTGCATAATTCCACATCTTTTATCCTTAAACAAAAATTAAAATGTAGGGGTTGTGAGGTTAGAGCAAAATTTTTCAAGGGTGCAGGAGTAAAAAAAAGGTTGGAACCACTGATCTAGAGTAATATAGATTGGGCTCCCAGCTTTTAAGACTTGTTAACGCTCGGTAGTAACTCACCTAGGTTAGTGCAACACTGATTCCTAAACCCAAATTTTAATTTCCCTGAAGGCAGCCTAATACAAAAACAAAGGAGATTTTAATGACATTAAAGGTTAAAAAGAATAAGAATTACTTGATTAGCTTTGTGAATAAAAGTCAAACAAATATATTTAAACAATAGTATTGAAAATTAATCAAAATGTCATTCTCTACAAGAAAGCGTTTACAACCTTGCACTGGCTGGTTATTTTTTGTGCGTTTGTAGTCTCTAAATGATTAAACAATTAAGGTAAAAGTTTTTACATCAAAGAGAAATCAGATATTAAATTCCAATATTTTCGATAATTTAATATTTCAAAGAGTTTTGATTAATAAAATATAAATTAAATTTTTAAGGGAAAAAACACATGTTTTTCTTCATGTTTAAAAATATAAAAATAAATTACCAATCCAGCATATTGTCGTAAACATTATTTTGAAGAAAAATGAATGTTTTCATTAACCAAATGCACATAAAGAACACTAGAATTGTTTTATGCGTGTTCGAATTTTAGTCGTTCCATAGCATTAAGATATAATCTGATTTCCTTTGGAAATATATTAACCATTTAATAACACTGAAACCATACGCTGTCGGTTAAATAGCGGAATCTATGTCATTTAATATAAGTAAAAATGTTTATTAAAAATGTTTTTTTCTTCGTACGGAACGACAAATGTTGCAGATATATCTTTAAAATCCAACATAGAAAAAACAAACAACTCTCAATCCTTGGTATCTTTCTTTCTTTCGTGATTAATTCAATTCAGTTAGTTTGGTTCGATTTGAATCGATTAAGATTGGTAATTTTATGTAAAAATTTTCGCTTATTTAGTACCAAAAGTAATCGTTTCTAATAAATCATGCTTTTCCTCCTAAATATGATATTTACTTGGTGAGCACCCCTAAGTTTGGCACAAAGCCATTTTTACGTGCTCTTACCCGGGCTTTATATAT
>JAUZSX010297996.1:0-13392 GCA_034780655.1 Idiosepius hallami
TGTATTGTAGATAAGCGTAGACACGGAGTCAACGGCCTTTGGTGACTGTCCAACTGACCCTGCAGGTGAGAAAATTACTCTCGCCAAAGGCTGTTGACTTTGTGCTTATACAATTCTTCAACATATATTTTATATATTAGCCTAAACATGCGTCTTTTACACAACTACAGCAGGGTATTATAAAAAGGGATCGAGTAGCGCTCTCTCACTGGTAGCCAACCCCCATTCCATACTATCTTAGAATATTTAGCTAGAAGAGAGAACGTCTCATCAGTGTCTTTAACTGAAGTCAGAGTAAAGACAAGTCTCCTGGTGAAACTATTGCTGTTTTGCTCCATTTCAGTCAAATTGATATCATTCTTATGATTCTTATCATAATGACAATTATGAACTTTCGAGAAGCCTAGAAGCACAGTGCCAGGACTTTAACAGTAAAACATCAGACTTTGAGAGTTACTTTCAAATTAAGCTAATACCCCTGGGAAAGGTGTTGATTACGGTATATCTTTGAGCAATTGCTTCAATTGCATTCAGAACGACCACCAACCATGAATTGACAAATTTTAAATAAAGACGAAGTTTAAGCCTTTATTTATGTCATGTGTCTATTTTTTGTTAGTCTTATTCAAGTCCAACACTTAGTGGTCGATCTGCCTATCAATCTATCTGCCCAACTGTACGTCCACCAACCTAACAAATGTCTGTCTGGTTGATTGTCTGATTGTCTCTCCGTCTTTTAACAACTCGATGTAAAAACAAATAATCGGATTTGTGCGTAAAAGCCAAGCAAAGTTCCCGTCAAAGTTTGGAGATAATATCTCGAACTAGGATTCTGAACAAAGAAAAAAAAAAGAAAATAAAATTATTTAAAATAGAAATAAATTCATTATTCATTTGAACTGAAGTAAATCTTTTCTTTGTTTAATTTGAAATTCAAAATTTATATTTAAAATGTCAATATTCACAAAACCGGAATAAATTTCATTCAAAATAAATATCGCCCAGTTAGCTGATTAAAAACTCATAAATATGCAAGAAAACATGATTTTGATATGTTAAGTGAGATTTAGACTGTGGCCTAAGGTTTTTTTTTTATTATTATAGATTTTTTATTCTTTCATCTACATTTAAGGTGGAAGATCAAAAACAGAGAAACGAATGTCAATATAACATTGAACAATATACTATTTTTCTCCTAACACAGCTGTTGCTCATTTGTGAGAATTTAATGTTTACAACACAATCTTCAATAAAATAATGATAGTAGATATTGTTGAAGTGAATAAAAACTTGAATTGTAATTTGTAAGATTTTGAAACAAAGACTAAATTTTAAGGTCCAATTTATGGATTGGAATTAAAATGACGAATTCATTGATACAATTAAATTTCACTTGGAAAAAGTTCAGGAAAATTTCTTATGATTTTATACGCAATATTTTGCAAAACTCCCCGCTAACATTATACTGGAAAAGAAAAAAAAAAAACAAAAAAACAACCAATCAATTGCTCAATGTTTATTATTTTGTACGAAGGATTCTCTAATGATATTGAAAGACTTTTAGAAAATTGATTGAAACGTATTAACTAAAAACTAAGAAATTAAAAATATTTGACAAATAGTCAGTCGAAATTGGACCAGAATATTTTATATAATTCTAGTAATGTATGGATAAACTTCACTATTTTAGAATAATTTTTGTCTTTGTTTTAGCATAAGACTTTTACGAGCTCATATGATACTCGGACTTGGTGATTTTATTTTAACCATTTTATTTTGTTGCTACACCGGAAATTTATTGCTGGGTAGCAATATTCATCAGATTTTAGCACTTTTAAAGTAAGTCATCATGATGTCTGTTATCACCGGTCTTACGGAATTGATTATTTCTCCATGAAGTCTAACTATCATGTACATGTGCGCAAAATATGTTAAATAATATTTAAAAAAAAGGTAAAAAAAAACATATACAAGAAGATAATAATTAGGGTTTATTGACTCCAAATAAAAAATCACTTTAAACTTTTCAACTGCGAAATTTTAATTGTATTAATTAATTCGTTGTTTGAATCTTAAGTTACATCTTTGATAATAACATCTTTACGAACTTTTTTCCCAAATCTGACCAATTGCAATTAGGCTTTTTATTCCCTTGGACAATTTTTATTGCCGTTAATTATTATTTTATTAAATATTAGAAAAGCAGAACTTTAGGTCAGCAAGCAACAGTTAAAGCCATGAGCATAAACATCTTCATAAAAAAACATAAATAATATTAAACCAGATGAATATAATCTAGCACTTTTAAATCAGTAAACAGTATTTGATTAGCTCAAGTTGACATCAAATGACTAAAAATGAGTTGATATGCCATGAAAAAAACAATCAACATACTAGAAAAATATAACTAAAAATATAATAAACTGCCTCAAATTATTGTTTTGAAGTTGTTTTTTCTAAATGATATTAGGTTGTTCTATTCAACGGAAATAATGTGTATTTTTGTAGGTCATACTTCAGATACATTTTTCACTTTCCTAAATGAAAAATAAATTTAAAAAAAAACGCCCAAAACTATATTTTTTCGAAGAACTGAAGCAAAGCGCTTGACTTTGGTTCATGATAAAAAAAAAGCGTTTTATGTTTTGGATTAATTCTTTCAGATTTTTTTATGACACCCAATAGATACATTAAGTTGAAAGAAATTAAATAACATCAATGATTCTGATATTATATTCACTGTTTTTCTTCTGATAAGATTCTCAATTTCACATTAAGCCTCCACTTAAACACCCAGATTGAATAGCATGTAACTCGTTAAGGCTTATTCATCTTAAGTCATGAATTTTGAAACCATTATAAGATTTATTTTTATTTTTCGTATATTTTTCATGAAATGTTTTTTGAAATGAGCAAAAAACAAAATAATTAACAGAAATCATATATTTAATAAGTGATCTTCAAAACCAAACCAGTTTTGTAAAAAAATCTTTTACGGAGTAATTTGTTGAGCGTGTTTCCCTAATGATAGAAGATCTTTAACGCCCCTATTTCACCGACCCCCCCCAAGAAAAATCCTCTTAAATAGAAGAAAAGACATTTTCATATACGTGAGGTGAATGCTACTGTGAAACGGAATGACTCCAGGCGACAATTTAGCTTATTGATAAAAGTGCACGCCTTAAGAAAAAAGAAGTTACAACATTTAACTCTCTATGTTTCATTTCCTCTTTCAAACACACACATACACACACAACCACTCTCTCTCTCTCTCTCTCACACACACACACACACACACACACACTCACACAGACACACACACGCGCTCACATATATGTTTACAAATAAACCCTAAATAATTATTTCGTTTAAAAATAAAACATTAGTTTGCTATAGACATTGATCTCTAATCAGTTACTGATAGGCTGAGTGCCCAAAGGTCTATAGTGTCCTATTCCATTATGTGACCTACTTATTAGGTAGAAAAAAAAAGTCGACAATCGAATGCTAATACTTGCCTGGACATCATACTATTTTTTTCCGAGGCACAAATGTTGAGTATTATTTCAAAATCTTCAATATTAAGACTAAAATAAGACTTAATTAATGCAACCAAATTTCACTTCAAAAATCTTACAAAAAATATTCTTATTTTTAGATGCTAAGAATTGTCAAAGTTTAAAAAAAAAAGATTAAGCCCACTGCTTTCACATGCCATTAAAGGTAATTTTTCTAATTTCGGGGGTGGGGGGAGCATCACAGACTATTTTTTTCTGATGTTTTTTTTTTTTATAAATATTGGCAACTATTAAACTGATTAACAAATAATCAAGAAAAACATGCATTACAAATGTTACAATCATCATGAAAATTATTTATCGAAGAACTTTGAAAACGGTAAAAGTTGTTTCCATTTTACAATTGATAAACTTTTTCCAGTCATTTAACACTAAAAATAATCATTTTCTGAAACCCGTCTTCCTTGTTTCTATAAAACTAATTATACCAGGGAATCCATGGAACTAATTAAAAATAAATTCATACTTTATCCAATGGTATTAGTAGCTTAAGATCTCTACGGTAGATGTGACGGATGATGCACAGTGTGACACAACGGCACTGAAAGCGGATGAAGGCTGCAACAGAGAATGGCCCCCAGTTGTCGTGGTTCTCTCCATGCCATTGGAACCAGGTCCTCCTCTGCCAAGGAACCGTGTGGTGACTGCAGGTGCATCAGTTCCCCCACGTTAAAAGACATCACGCACAGGCGTCCTCTCAAAAGGGTCTATAGTATCAAGACGGAGGTCAGTCATACTCGACCACGAGTGACCGCCAATGAATGGATGAGTAGCTTAAAGTATAATGTAACGAATGACTAGGATTTCAGCACGTATGTGTCAATGCCTCAGACCTTAGACTTTTCATTACTTGCATTATCTAAAGTGGAATATGAAATTATGAATGGATCTAGTCAAAATTTATGTATAAGTAAAACTTATAAACGGTCTGTGTGGGTTGGTTTGTGTATTATTTTGTTCTCTATGGACTACGAAACGGCAGAGCTGATTTTATTGAAAATTTACACAATTGTACTTCATGTGTTTGGGGGTGTTTTCAGATAAGTGCTGTTTCAGAAGAACCTTGACAATTATTGAAAAGCAATAATCGAAAAAATCTGTTTCCAGTAGGAATGGTCTAATATTAAGAAATATTTACACATTCCTACAGTCATCCATGTAGATTTAAAAAAAAACAAACTGGAAAACTAGCATTGAACAAAAAAAAAAACAATGTAAAAAGCTATAAGTCAAGATATTTTATCTTTAAAAAGACACGATTAATTACATTGGAAAATAATTATTTGACTGATGGATGACTGAAGGCTGCATTACCAGAACGAAAAGTTTGAAATTCCTTTTTTTGTAGTATCCCTTTTTACCGTAAAAGCTTCATTATTGTAAGGAAACCATCTAACACCAAACTGCATATTAACGCAATCTCCTCCGGGCAAAATCGTTAATCTTGATTTTAAGATTTTAATGCTGTTCGTTGTTTTCTATGTCACGATTAAAACATTCTTCGATATTTTTTGTTTTTTTTCTACTGTTCAATTATTCACTGAAAAGCTTTTAATTAGAGCCCCCTTTTCTTTTGAGATTTTTCAGAATGTGACCGTTAGCATCTCTGCAGGAATTAAATGTGAAACAAAGTAATACTGGACTCGTCTTTGCTTTTTCTTTTTTTCTTTTCGTTTTTTTGTGTGTGTGTGTGAAGTGTTTTTCGATATTGGTTCCCCGTTCGGCTACATCAAGGCCAAATCATAATTTGTCAGCCATTTTGAATTAAAATCATCAAGCGTGTAGCTGAGTCGAATCGACTCAAAACAATTGTTCGTTTTTTATCTTATTGAATCGGTTTTAATTGATTGGAATATTCATTGGTTAGGATAGAAAAAAGAAACAACCCAAACAAACAGCAGGGTTCTTTTCCGTTTTAGCCTTTGAATATTGCATTTCTTTTATGCGATGAAATAACGCAATGACTCTAAAAACAAAGTTTGATCGAGTACGTGTGCGTAAGAGAAAAAGGCAGACAGACAGATTAGAATATACAAACTAACACGAGGAGAAAATTTTAATTCAAAATTGTTTTACAAGAAAAAAAAAGAACTAAAGAAAAAGAAAGAAAAATATACATTAGAATAATAAATAGTCCTTTACTGACTATAGCAAGAAAACAAATATTTTGGCACTTTTAATGGACTGAAATTCAGACAAATTACATCCAAGATTTCATATTAACCCTTTCGACCCAAGGGTTAATATATCAAACTTAGTAACTAAAGGCAAAAAAAAAACCAACAAAACAAACAAACAAAAAAACACACTGACATTTCCACTCTAACATGTTTTTTATGGAACGGCTCTGTGTGACTACTTGGTAATAATGCTAAATCATGGTCCAAATATCGAGGTTAAAATATCGTTGTGTGTGTGTCTTCTTTTGCCTTAAGTTGTGAGTGTCGATATACCGGTTAAAGAAAAATAATTATAAAATATAACAGCAATACAATAAGGAAACAAAAACTAAAGAAATCCACTAAAATAAAAAGGATTGCATATCGAAATATTACGTTCAGAAATTCAGTTTCATGTGGAAATAATTTGCATACTAAAACAAAATAAAAATAAACATTATTTAAACGTTACTTACTTTTTCATTCCTGTTGTCAGAAGAAAATCGATTCAAAATTAAGATAGCAGTAAATATTTGAAAGCGATTGAATAGATAAAAACTGTCCCGCAGAAATAAATTAATTTAGTTTGGTAGATAATCTTTTTATTTTTTTCATTTCTATTTATCACAAGTAATTTTAAAGAAATCTTAAATCAATTTATATTGTAATGGAATTAATTTTTTTTCTGAGAGTAAATAAAAATTGTTTCTTTGAAATCATCATTGAAGCAGCTGAAGTAGCTAAAGGCAAAAAAATTCTAAATGCTATTTAATATTATTATTGCCCTCGTTGTTATTTTTATTATTATTTATAATAATAATAATAATAATAATAATAATATGGTAATGAGGATGATGATGAAACAACGATGATCAATTTAGTCCTAAATAAATTGCAGTAATATTTATGATGAGTATATATTATCTTTAAGTTATTCGCAATTATACTTTTATATTGATTGCTATATTTACAGCCTATGTGCTGTTCAGCCTTGTACGAGTATTACTAGATTTAGGGAAACCTCTCGGAATTGAAGGTCAAAGGGCAATTCGATTGAAATATTGTATAGTTAACAATGAAAGTGAGGGTAGAAATCCGAAAAACATGAGTTAAGATCATAAAGATGAGATATTCATTTCGTTTATTATTCTTTATACTAAGGAAAGTCTCAGTGTGTAAGCAGTCGGTCCTCGAAATCATAGTACGCGAGTTCGAATACTAACTATTCCATTAGCGTTCATAAGTGGACCAAGACGCTTGGGAAATTGTATGAATCCCCACTTTCCCTCCAGCTAGAGGTCGAATAGTACCGTGAAATACCTAAAAAGAAATTCCAGGTTGGAATCTGGCGCAGGATAGTCTGTCTTCGATGAGGGTGAATTGATTCTTTCTAAGCATTGGTTGGCTATCCACATAGTGATGGTGTCACCATAAAAATACTATGATATAAGACTGGCATTTCTAGCTATTTGAAACTGTCATGGCCTCACAATTTTGGTAAGTTTGGCGTGGGTTAGTGAAATCCATTAACAGTGACCACGGTTGACTGATGATTATTATTTCTTCACACTTAAAATTTTAATTAAAAAAAAAAGTTAAATGATTCATTTTCAAACTAAAAATTAGGGGTTTTGGAGTTATTGTTTTGTATTTTTATTTTCTAAAAACCCAAAGGTTGTGCGAATTCAAGTTCTGCGCCTTGAGGAACTTTCACTTTTAAACGAAAATGCATTACGTTTTGACAAAAGATTTCCCGGAAAAATTGAACATTGTGTATTACCGTCTGCGCCCTAACAATTACGATACAAACAATTATCAACATTCAATAATTATTCATCCCACTTTGATTTGAACTCTCAACTATGAATCCATATCCTTTTCCGAATCAAGCGACAAAGTGATTCGTTTCAGTCACGATCGCAGAACCATGAAGTGACTAATATTCTTAGAATCGGGGTTAATCGAAGCCTGTCTTAGCTCTTATTTCGGGCATCTCATTCGAAGCACCCAGACACAAGGTGTGGGCCCCTTGATCAAAACGCCAGTCCTGATGATCTCAGACTGATTTCTCGTCTCTCCAGCGATTCTTTCCTTCTCTCGTCCTATCACGTTCTCTAGTCACGTCCTTAATGAGAGACCACGTCTAAAAATTCTTAATTCCTTTGCATATAATATTGGTTTCTCTAACAATCATTTTTTATGCTTGTTACCTTCGTCCAGAGTTGATATATCCGTCGAAACATATTTAACTCGATTATATTAGTTTCAAATTTATATATATAATCATGACTACCTTATAGGTTTTGTTTTTGATGAGGTTGGAGAGTGAACATGAAAAGCCATAGTTCAAAATATCTTGTTAGTTATAATAAATATCTTTATTCCTTATTAATCTCAAGTTGCTTTAGTTTTTTAATGCACATTAATGATCCTAGGTATTTATTATTGACTGAATAACTATAGTAGTAGTTCTTCATAATATTATGCTATTTTTAAAGATTATCTTTATTTCTGGGAATCATACTTTTTATATATCTTTTAATGAACACTACTGGACACAATAAGTTGGCGAGTAAACAACAAAAGAAATAACTATTCAAAATATTTTGCTATTCATAAATATCTTTATTCATTGGAGTCACAAGTTTCCTTTCTTCTAAAAATGTATTTATTCAATTCTCACCCTTATCTACAATACGCTAAAATAGTTTTGATTATACTAAAATATTCAGTCTACCCAAGTTAGTAATAATTAAAAAGAATCAAACAGTTTTGTTTCTTAAATAGATGTATATTCCGTTATTTACACAGTCGTTGTTTTATGGTGATTCAACCTCCACACAATAGCATTATCAGCTTGAATATATAAAAGACAAAATATTCCACCAATTATAATTTCTTTTTTATACCCTCTAGTCTTAGTAATGATTGTATAAACACAATACAGAATTGAGCTGTTTTTGTCTATCACGACGATCCTCTAACAATAGAATCTAATTCTATTCAGTATGTATGAAAAAGAAAAACACATGCAAACGTTACATATTTCTGGCACAAAGTCAATAAATACTTTTTTATAGATCATGTTTTGGAAACAACTGTTTTCATTATTAACTGATTTATACAAAGGTTCGCTGAACGACATACCAATCTATGTGGGTCATTTAAAAGGTTTCTTTTGAAAATCTAAAATATATTAAGTTAGATTTATTTGTAATGATAAGAGTTTATTTGTCTTATAAAATTATTACGCTGCTTAAGAAGATTTTACCATATTTGTAATTAAAGAAAATCCGAATACGAGATTTGTTGAAAAAGTAATGTCACCGTTTTTTAAAGTCTTTTTTTTAATTACAAGTTACGGTATGGTAATTCGTGTAGTTATACGTGTTATCTTTTGTGCTTCATAATTGATTTTTCTACATTGTCACCACCACTGTCAATGGACTTTTGTCAGTGATGAACAAAGCGGTGTATATTCGTGGCCAGATCACGCTATGTCACTTGCACTTTAAAATCGAGGAACCCATCTATCTCTGCGGACATTAGCTGCATCAGCCTCATATATGTTTAACAGGCATCGGTGAATGTCAAATCTGTTCAATTCATTGTGAATGTCGGAATTTAATGACACATTAATGCTACCAACACGCGTCAATGAGAGGAGTTGGTTTTTTAGAGTCTCCCATCGTAAATATGTGCAACAGAGAAATGAAGATTTCAGGTGATGAATGTATATTTTTATTCATAATATCAGCAATTCCCTTTGATCCATCCAAGCGGAAGAAAAATACGGCGTAACTTTTGGGACAACCAAGGTATTATAGCAAAATATATATCATAGCAATGAAGAGCTTCATGAGCTGCATTTTTAGATATATTTAGTGCAAGATTTTCTGTTGTATTTAAAAATTTTCTATTATTTTTATCATTGAAATTCCATTGCATATAAATTTAAATACCCTCTGAAAGATAGCCTCTCCAACTCATATGTATGATAGCCATAATAATAAATCGACAACATGTTAAAGAGTTTGAGTCTAACAAGTGGCAATTATATATTTACAATTGACTATTTTATGTAAAAAGAAAAAAATATAATTTTGCATGCATTTTTGTAATGAAATATCCAACGACTATAAACAATTTTTTTTTTTAGATATTACAAAATTATTATTATAAGCAAAACCCCCAGAAATTCATATAATAACTGCTTTTATAAAGAAATTATTGTGTATTTTTAAAAATTACACAATTATAAATCTCCTGAAGATTTGACATTTTAAAAAATATTTCATATAGAATTGCCCAAAAAAACAGGCAGTGTTATTTAATGTTTTTAGCTAAATTTGTTCCACTCCAATTACTCTCTGTGACGATGATGAATGGCTCATGACAAAGTTATGGGCAATTTTTATGCTTTTTACTCTTAATCCTAGCCAGGCTAGAAGCTAATCTACTTTATTATCGATTTTTGATACTTATTTGGGATGTTCCGAGACAAAACCTAGTTAAAAGCACTCCCAGATTCATGAAGTACATCAGTGTAAATTTTACAGGAACATTTTTTTAGCTGATCCGGAGTCCATAGGAAACACACACACAATCATACAAACAGACAAAGTTCCAGATATACATAAGACTAGATCAAAACATAGATCAAAGTAGTAAAAAGGGAAGAACTTTTTCTGTACATATTTTTCACTTCCCTTTTAAAAATATATTTATAAGTGTTCAGAGTGAAGAAAAATGGTTTTGAAATACTTTATTTTTAGATATGTTTACATCTTATTTCTGTCTGGATGTCTCGAGTATTTAAAAAAAGAAATTAAATTGTTTTCGTCTTGTATGTATCCGATGCTGAAACCCTATATCTTCAGAGGCAATTAAACCTATCCCATTAATTAAAAAAAACAAAAAAAAACTACTGATACTGATATTTTTCCATCACAACATCATCTGAGTAATTTCTTAAAAAGAAGATCTGTTAATTTTTTTTTCTTAAAAAACTTTCCAACAAAAGCCTTTTATCCGTAACAAACTTGTTGTGGCTCTTTATAGACACCAAAGGCCAATATGTTGGACACTTTTTATCCTAATTAGTGGCGTTGGAGTCACTGGTTCCCGTAGGATTACCGAAGTTAAGCAAGTCGAGCCTGGTCAGTAGTTATATATGTGACCATTTAAGAATACCAAGTACTGTATCTTGTACCGGAGCGGGAAATTCCCAGGTTAGTGTCTGGGGGCTCAGTTAAACCACTTGGTTGATCTACCCTTATACTTTAGCTAGACAGGCATCTATACATACGGCTGGGGACCAAATTGTGGGGTTCAAATTTCCATGAGACTCAACACTGAATCGTGTGTGTTTAGTGGGTGAGCTGGTTAAACCTTCATGGTTTATATGCCGATACACACATACACACACACACAATTATATGGCGACGTTATCTTTACTATTTTCCTAAGAGCGTTATGTCATCCACCCATTATGGTCACTTACCCACTACAACCCCCAAATTCTTTTATCTTTCTTTTACAACCCATCCTAAATTTGGTCATCTAGTAGTAACAAATTTGATTTGGTTTTGTGCAAAAAATAAAAAAAATACTGATAAAGGTTCAGAATTTAAAAATTACATCGTTATGGGTCTGTGGCATGTGCTGTGTTGGTTATTTAGGTCTCAATATAATTTTTCAGTTTTCAAAAATAACGATATTTATCTTAAAAAGAAAAGAAAAACATCGAATTTCAAAAGTCACAGATTAAAATGAGCGCAATATGAGCATTAAAGCAAGGCGAGACAGTACATATATGTGTGTAAGTGTATAAAAATAATAAAATGAAAAAAATCCCAAATTCAACCGGGGACAGTAATAAATTTCTTTCGACTAACACGTGCACCCCCTTGAGAATGTTTCATTTTCCGAAATAAAGAGTTTATCAAAAACTTCCACATTTAAACACAATACAACAAACAAAAATATAGCATAGAAATAAAATAATATACAAATAAAAAGATAAGAGAATAAATTAATATAAAAAAGAGATGAAAATGAAAAAAAATCAAAACAAACTACCTGTTGACGAGCGACATACCAACTAAGCCTTGCAGATCAGATATAGGCAAGTTCAATTCTCACTCAGGGCATGCCAAACGTATTAATATAAATATGAAGGAAACAGCCGTTTAGAAACTTGCAAATTTATTAACACTATTATATTATGTATTTTACACTCATGTACACACCCATGCATGCACACACATACACATAGGACATCGAAATAACTAACATTTGGGCAGCAAAGTTGGAGCATTGGGCTCTAGAATCGTAGTACGCGAGTTCAAATCCTACTCAAAAACCACTGCATTCACCTTTAACTGCCTCGGACAGATTGGGGCTCGTTAACTCGGGAGAGCAGCTTATCAGGTGAAGGATAACACCGAATGGAATGCAAAAATTCCGGGCGAGAGCATGTAAAAATGGCCTTGTGTCAAGCTTGGGTTGGTGCTCACCAAATAAATTTATATAGGACATCGAAATGATATCCAGTCGGTACGCGTTCGAATCTTACTAGAGGAAGACTTCTTGTTTGCAAAGCTGTTGTGATGAACAGCGAAATAGGCGTGTAAATGGATCGCAATATTATTTTATGAATGCTTTGAAACATGATTAAGTAGACTCTCAATGTCGCAGTTTAATGTCCATTGTCATTTGATATGACTATAGAAGCAAAGCCTCAACCTCTGTAGATGGACACTTAAAATGACTGAAGCAGTAAAGACCTGGCTGTTGACAGGTTGACTTATGTATCTGTGGTGAGGGCGTCTGACCGTCATTCACATAGGCGTTCGTCCCTGATTTGAGAAAGACTTGTAGTTTGTGGAGCCGTCCTGGAACCTTGAACGGCGATCAGGGCCTATAGACAGATACTTTTATAAATTGATAGATAGATGGATAGATAGATAGATAGATAGATAGATAGATATAGGTAGCGAAGGTGAAGAAGTGGTAAAAGCTTTTACACTTATGTCTGTGTGTTTATATGTGGGTGGGTGTTTGTGTGTACTCGTAGCTCAATAGAAAAATGAGATTGTTCTCCTAACATTGTGATCACGGGTTTAAGTTGGATGAATTACACTGATGATTTCTAATAAAAATGAAATAAATCCTTATGCAAATTTCCAAATTATTCATTTGCGTTATTTAGAAATAAATACGGTTTATTCGCGAATTGTATATATATATATATATATATATATATATACGCAAACGTTATTAGTTAATCCTTTTGACCCTGAGAGGCCGATATATCGGTCCTGATAACATAAAGCTAAAAAAGACACACCAATATGTTTTTCTTAATATGTTCCTTTAATAGAACGACTCCGAGTGACTGCTTGGTAATCTTAATAATTCAGAGTTCAAAATGCAGGTTTCTCTCTCATAATTTCAATTTAAATATTTATCATGCAGCCCATTTGAATCATCTACTCACACACACACAAACACACGCACACCTTTAGCTGCCAGATAGGGCTCGTTAACTCGGGAGAGCATCTCATCTAGGTGAATGGTAACACCGAATGCAAAAATCCCGGGTAAGAGCACGTAAAAATGGCCTTGTGCCAAACTTGGGTTGGTGCTCACCA
>JAUZSX010298007.1:0-13387 GCA_034780655.1 Idiosepius hallami
CTACTATTTTAATCTTGGGGTCTTCAGGAGAGAATGTGCATCGTTTCGGGGCCTAACTCTCTTATCCTATAGACACAATGCTTCTATGACAGTCTTTTGGAAATCCACAACGTAAAGATCAAATCATCTACTATTTTAATCTTGGGGTCTTCAGGAGAGAATGTGCATCGTTTCGGGGCCTAACTCTCTTATCCTATAGACACAGTGTTTCTATGACAGTCTTTTTAAATCCACAACGTAAAGATCAAATCATCTACTATTTTAATCTTGGGGTCTTCAGGAGAGAATGTGCACCTCAGCAAGCACCTGCTGCTGCACCACCATTTCGGAGCCTACCTCTCTACTGTTTTAGTTGCACACCGCCCCTTCACTGATATGAGGCCCCATTATATTTTCAATCCTTTAACATTGCGAATCCATTTTAAATTTGACAATTGTCCCGCCAATTTGGCCATTAAAAGGGGTATGACGGTACAACTGAAGTTTTAAGTAACAAAAGTCCTAATGGTGAATAATCGTATCCTTGTTTAAGAACAGGTCCCAGGTCCCTACGCTAACGCCATCTTCGCAAGTAACTAGAGACCATTCATTGATATTTTATTTACTTATATACTTACGTTGTAACACACAGAGGCAACTGGCAGCACAGACACTTGATTGATTTATTTTATTTTTCAACATTGAAACAGTCCTTAAAATGTTTATAATTCAAATAATTAATTTAAAGGACCTTTTCAAAAACATGATCGAACAGTGGATTTGTTTATTTACAACAAATTTTGTGTTGTTATACACAGAATGAGATTTAAAGAAAAAAACAATAATCGCATAATATATTTTCATATTGTTTTTGTTAATTAGGATTTTATAATAAAATCTCTATAAAAATGCAAACTGGATTGGTCGGCACCGAATCGTCCCTGCATGAGCCGAAACGGCCACGCCGAATAATCATCCCAATCCTTTGGTGGGGGGAAGGGCTATTGACCTTACGTCCCCTTATACATTTTTTACTTCCGTATCCTTTTAGCGAAAAAAATATTGCCAAAAACCACAAAAATTATTTGCGCAAAAACGAATGAATATACCTTTAGAAGAAGAAAAAAATTTTAGAAGAAAGCTTCCAGCAAAAAAAAATTATTAACAAAAAACAAAAGGAATATTTGCACAAAATTGAAATAATATACATTTTTTAAAACAAGAGAAGAAAATAAAATGAAGCTGAAATTATTTCAATAATTAAAAAATATTATCATATTTTTTAATTTTAGAAATAATTTCAGCTTTATTTTATTGAAAATGAATTTTTCAGTAATCAAAAAAAAAAATCGGAAAAAATGGCAAACCCCAATATCTACAGAATTTGTCAATTGACACCTTAAAAACCTTTTTAGCTTATGGTTAATCTCCCTTGGTGAAACGAAATTCAATATTTAAATTCCATTGTTTTAAACACCCAAAGTGCCAAAGGGATACGTAATATTTACGAATAAATAAATAATGTTGGTGAAAATGAAAAATTTTCAATGAATCGTTTAGTTATTTGCGAAAAAAATCACCCATATTGGTTGTTGTTGCTTTGTGCGTTAGCCTCGGGTGCAATTATTATTCGACATTAGGACTTTACTTTACTTTACTCTAAATTCCAATTTTAACTTGATAAGATATTCTGCAAATTAAATTTCGTTCAAAAAAGTTTTTTACTATTAATTAAAAAAATATTCTAAATTAATATTTCTATCATTATTTTATTAAATTATCATTCAGAGAAAATAAATGTCATCAAACCGACAGAAAAATGTAAGTAAAATCATTTTTTAAATGGAGTAAATTTGTAAAGAATGAAATAACGATATTAAATACAAATAATAACATTTGAACAGTTGAGTAAATATAAATAGAATATATGTAGAAAAATAGTATCAATCCAGTTTTCTTACACATCCGTGGTAAACAAAACCACTGGCCATGACAATTAATTCAACTTTTTTTAATGTTTTAACTCAGCAAGCGAAATCCGATCGCTCGTGAGTGCACACACTACTGGCACTGGCACAAGAAGTCTTCAAATCAAGCCATACGTGTTGTGTTGTTGCCCAGTTCCGCAACTCATACAAATAGAAATAAAATAAAATAAATAAATAATAAACATTGGTCATTAAAGGAGATTTATTTATTATGAAAAACTTCCAAGCTTGCGAACTCATGAATTTTGTATTCAATGGTTTTGAATTAGTCTAAATACAATAGGCCGCACCGAGACACATAGGGTTCCTTGCAGGAGGCCCAGTCAGTAGTCGGTGTCGGTGTGTTAGTGTGTGCTTCTTCTCTCCGGTGACTTACAGCATCCAGACTTTATGATAAAAATATGTGAAGGTAGTGGCTAGAATTAATCCACTCTCCGATGTGGGCTACCCGGCTACGGGTTTTCACTTTTAATCTTCAGAGCCTGCCTGACACGACACAAAATAAAAAAAATTAAATAAAAAATACACATCGATAGAGATAATTAACAATAACAACAACCATGAGTAATGAGACACCCAAAAAACAAACCCATAAAAATTCACCAATCGTTGAAGAGTATCAATTAATTGCACTTACTTCTACTTCTAGTCTCACCGTCTTGCATATTCCCCCTCCTACTTACACCTAAGATCATTCGATGCCGAGCAAAAAGAGAAAAGAAAAAAAAAGGACAGATCTCCATCACAAACCAATGTTCTCTGTCTCTATTTCTCTCTTCTTCTTTATTTTTCGCCTGGTTTGAAATGTTTCTCCTTCTTCAACACAGCTACTAACTCAATTAGAATCATGCCACAAATACCCGACTTGGTTTTATGTCGTTATGCCACTAACTTAAACTTAAGCCTACATACATCTTACATCTAAAATTCTTTATAAGTAATAAACAATAATAATTGTCATTCAAAATTAATTCACATACTTTTTAAATTAAAATCTCATAATTTTCCTTCTCAAATTAAAATTTTGTTTTTGGTGAGTAAATTTTCTTCTTATCCACTTAATTCTTCTCTTTCTTTTATATTTTAATTAAAATGCCATTTACGATTCTAAATTCAAGAATGGACTATTGGGACCAAATGTCCTAGGACTTGAATGGAATGAAAAAAAAAGGTTATTGGAACCAGGAAACAATGTTTTTACATTAAAAAAACATTCATAATTTGTTTTATTTTGTTTTAAGACCATCTTTGACAAATTTTACAAAATAATGAGCAGTTGAATTCCCCACTTTAAAAAAAAAGCAAATTTAGTAACTATTTATTCCAAGAGATTTATCAATTAAAAGGTAAGACGAAAAACTTGTTTTAATTTGAATAATTTTAATCACCACTTTTTAAAATCAGAAAAATTAATATCATTCGAATAAAATCATAGTGGTGCCGGATAATCAATTGAAATAAGGTTATAATTTTAATTGATTATTTCTATAACTGATAAAAACAGGAACAGTCAGTGAACAAACAAACACATGAAGAAGCAGAAGAAGAAGCACTTGCAGTCTAAAGGACTGCGAGTTTCAGTTACCACCCACCAGTCCACAGTCCAGTCCAGTGTTGTTTTTACTGGTGGTGGCCAATGGTGAAACAACTGAACAGAACATTAATTTACCATTTAAAAAGTTCAAACTTCATTTTTTTTCCCCGAATTTATGCATTATGTTCCGTTATGAATAGCAAATTTAGCAATTTTTATGTTGTTTACCGTGTTATGTTTCAATTGTTCTATGTTTTTTGTTTGTTTGTTTTTTATCATACTATAATAAAATTATTTATTTAAAATTCATTTTTTAAATCCCGGTATTGCAATAAGTCAATATTTGGTAAAAACAAAATCTTTTTAATGTTTTTAATTTTTTAATTTTAAAAGAACAAAAAGTGAAAGTAAAAAAAAAAGCTTCTTTTCTTAATGCGAAAAAAACATGTAAGTATCAGTATTGTGTATGGAAATTAAAAACAATGTTTAATTTTTTCCCACCCCACCTATTCCTTTATTTTTCGTGAAAAAATACATTATGAATTGAATTAAAAATACATATGTGTATTTTTAATTCACAATGTGTCTCATTTTAATGTGATTGAAATGCAATTTAACTGAAATTAAGAAAAAAAAAACATAACTGAAAATATAATCATTTTCGAGTAAACTGGAATGACTCAGACCCACTCTCACTCACTCCACTCACTCAATAACTAATTTATCTATTTTTTTACAAAAAAGTACAAGCAATGGCAAATAAATATGAAACAATATGAAATATAAATGGAAACAAAATGACTTATTAGAAAAATGTTTTCAATGAACTAAAAATATATATTTCGGATAAATTATGAAAAAGTTGAAATTATTTCTCCACAGAAATTCTTTTAAATAAGACTAGAACTGCTCATCTTTTTTAGAGGGGATAAATTTGCTATACACCGTCCGTTCGGTGTTCTCTGAACGTCTGCGCTTTTCTTAACCTGATTTTAAAAAGTAACTATAATGCAATTTTGCCATTTTTTTTTAGTTCATTGAAAAAATAAGATTAAATTTATTATTTATTGCTTATACATTTTTTTTATTTTGTAATATAAAAAAGTTATTGGAAAAAAATATTTATTTTTAAAACAAATAAGGTGTGTAACTGTACATTATTTTCATTCAAACACATCCATTTTTTTATTGTTGTTGTCCGAAACGCGATGAAAAAAAAATATTTTAGAAAATATTTTAGCATAACATCAAACGGTTATCCGATTTTTATCCGCTGCCTATAATGCGAGATATCTGGCCCTAAAATACACATGCCTTATTCCTTACAAAATCCCTGTTTGTTTTTTTTGTGTGTTTGTTGTTTTTTTTTATCAATTAACAACTCCATGAGGGAAGAAAAAGCATTGATTGCTCTTTCCTTCCCTTTCAAATTTTCTGAGCTCTCATGATAAAGATATAAAAAATATTCTAATATATCAAGAAATTATTTTATTTTGTCTCCCACTTTAGATACTGATTACATTCAGTTAGTACTACCTATTTAAAAAAGAAAAAAAAACTTAGACCTTAGAACCCTGACTTAGTAAAATAACCTACTCTCAGATTCGTTCTCTTAGTCGACTATAAGGGGGACATCGGCCCAAGGGTTAAAAGGGTTAAAATTACTAAGCCTTCATTACACCGTACGACGAGCATTCTTTTTTAGTTTAGTTTATAATATTATTAATTTTAAATGTCACAAAATAAATAAAGCAGCTAAAAATTCCTGAACTAAAAATACCCTTTACATTCAATAATTGGTGGGTGCGTGGTGGTGGTGGTGCGCTATTTCATGACCACAAGAAAAATGATGGTAAAAGGCTCTATTAGACGGTAGATATCAGATTTTTCCCCTGTGTTGTGTTGTCTTGCTTTTATTTTTGTCACTGTTATCCCCTAGTTTTATTATCTTCCCTCTATCAACTTTTATTCTTACTTTTATTGTAAATGAAATATTTAAAAAAAGCACCCTTTTTTTTCTTTTTCAGAGAAAACTGATATAATCAAAGTGAAAAGACAATCTCGAGTGAAAAAAATGACAATTTTAATTTTGATTTATTCTCAATGAAGAGAAAAGAAATGCCATTTTCATCAAAAAATCTTTCTAAGACTAATGTAGAAGAAGCAAAAATGAAATTAACTTGTAAAAAGACAAATTCTAAAGGAACATTTATATTCTAAAATGAAGATTTAAACTTTTAAAATGTCTAGTTTTTACTTCCTACAAACTGAAAAAAACCCGATCATTAGAAATATTTTGAAATAAAGGAAAACACGACCAACTCCAAACTTTAAAAAAATGACATATATTGTTTGGAAAAAGGACCCTGTGTGGCTCCATACTGGAGGGATTATTGTCTTGTTTCTCATGCTATCAACTTGTGGGTACTTGCTGGTTGAAATGTACAATAAAAAAGAAATAGACAGGTAAGAATTTTTTTTCCAAAGTATTATTTATTGACATTACTGTAAATAAAAATGGGTATATATATACCTAGTTGAGCACCAAGTTAATCACATGTGATCATTATATGCCCAGATAGTTTTTAATCAATATGTCCTTCACCTAGATAAGTTACTCTCTTAGAGATGATAGGTCTCATTTATTTGGGTTTTTGTAATCAGTGTTATTCTTACAGCTAGATGAGTTAGTCTCACGAGTTAATAAGCCTCAACTGCCCAATGGTATTAGTCCACATATAAACATGATAGAACAACCAGGATATGAACATGCGTACTGCAAGTCCGGAGTTCGAGTGCTTAACCACTTGGGATAGTAACTGTTTCAATGATCCAGCAAAGCCAGCTAGTGCTAACTAAACCCTTTTTTCTAAAGAATAGAACCACATTCTATCAGAACCAGCCAAACCCTTTTTAATACAGAAAAAAAAAAACTTAGATTTATTTTGTTTTGTTTTGTTTTTGTTTTTTTTTGGGGAGAGAGGGCTTGGTAAACATTTGATTTAAATATGTGAACCAGTTGTTTTTTTTTTTTGTTTTTTTTTCAGTTTACTTGAATCAAATAATTGTTTAATTTTCTCGTTTCAGAAAAGAGGCAATAAAGTTGAATGCAATTATGACAACATTAAACAGCATCCAGGATCGTCATGAAAATTATCAACACTTCCAAGAGCAGATAACACTGTCAACGATTCAGAGAGCATTTCCATGGCTTCCTAAAAATAACACCCTCCCTAATTACTTTCTTTATCACAACTCTGAAATGATGGGACCAATCAAACCTCTTGCTATGTACCACCAAAGTAATATTGTATTTATGGTTAACCAGCATGAGCTTGGGATGTCACTGATGAACTGTTTGCAGAGTATTGCTACAAATTACTCCCTTTCAATGTCACCTGTAATGTCAAGTCGTAACAGAATAGCATGGGAAATGATTAAAGGACAAGAACGCCTTCTCCAAGGTCGAATAAAAGTCCACCGAGGAAGTTACACTTTTGGGATGTGTGAGAACCTTAATGGTAGTTGTTCTTATTTCCTTTTGCTTCAAGATCCACTAGAGCGAGCAATATCCACTTACACCTATTGCAAAGAAGCGATTGGCGATGAACTATGTAGTGCTATCAATGCCAACAAAGTCTCCGTCCAAGAGTGGATTGTTCAACAAGGAAGCTTACTCTTCCGGCAGTTACTCTTTCATCCACGGTTTTGTGACCTCAAGATAAATGGCACTGCCCTAGAAGGTAGCTATGTAATCAACCGTCTAAATCTTCCTTGTTGGTACAAGCAGAAATTGCATTTTGATATGCTGTCAGCATCAGATTTAATGGAAGCTATTAACTACATTGTAGAAAATCTTGATAAATGGTTTTCTGTTTTGGGATGTGTCGAAGAGTTTTCCTCTTCAGTGAAGATGTTTGAGCATGTTTACAGGTTGCCTTTCTCAAAATGTAAAGATTTACTAAAACCAACTGAAGAGATTGAAATAAACGATAACCGAGCATCCAAAGGAGATACCAACAAGCATAACACGCAGAAAGTAGATATACACCTTCTACAGAAGAACTCTTTCATTAAAAAAGCCCTTCATGCTGATTACAAGATCTATAATAAAGCAAAAAATCTTTTTCAGATTCAAAGACAGATATTATTTAATCAACTTCAAAGTTGAATTTATATGCTTTGTATAATAAATTGTCTGTTTATATTGCTTGCTTGCTTGCTTGCTTGCTTGGTGGGTGGGTGGGTGGTTCTCTTAAACTTAAGTGTTTTAAAACTATCAAAATGGATCACACACACATCCCAAAATACTTTTAATAACACTTAAAATTTAGCATTCATAAAAAAAAAAAGGTTGATGAATATTGGTTATGGAGAATGTCACCACTGCATTTAGACATTGTCTACCCACCCCAAAATGTTGAAAGGAATGAAGCCAAGACTAATTTTATGGGAGTTAAGAGTCAATAAGTACATTGTGACATGGTATCACATTTGCTTTTCAAGGTTGATAGAAATACTGAAGTCTACTTACCAGAATATCTTGAATATTAAATTTAAGGTCCAATTAGTAGGACATTGATATGCTTTATTAAATGTGATGAAAACATGTTTATGATATATATTATCTAAAAATGAATGTATTCATTTTTACACATTTCATTTTACACACTAACATTATATATAATATATATAAATGTGTGTATGTTTATGTAAATAAACTATTATAGCAAATCTGTATAAAGTATTTATGAATTATACCTGACTTTGTTTTTACTTTTCTTTTTTTTATATTGTGTTGTTTTGAGTGTGGGAGATTTGTCATAATTTCCATAAAGGAATATCAACCATTTTTCGGGTCATTCATTGCAAAATCAATTTAGATTGTTGAAAAAAACATTTTTTTTAACAATCTAAACTGAGGAATCAATTATTGAAATACCTAGTTTTATTGAAACACTAGTGTGTATGCTGACAGCAGGGAGCAATAGTGGCTCAAACTTAGCATGTTAGCTATGAGGGAGCACTTTTCCATCTTATCCATCGTCTCTCGAGACGGACGGATGCCATCATCATCATCAGTGTGTATACTCATTAAAAATAATGATTCATTTATTTAAACTAAAATATCTATTATGCAGAATATAACGATAAAATTGTCGCCCTCAAAAAGACATTATTCTATTTTCCATTTGATGGAAACTTTTTTATTTGTTTCAAACCATTTCCTAGAGGGCCAGTTGAGTCCAAATCCCAAGAGCGATAGGAGCCTTCTATCATTTCTGAAAGTAAAACCATTTGACAAATAAGATAATCCACTATACAACCCATGCTCTCTAATGATTCAAGTGATGACAACAGGACCATTCCCAGCACCCTCAAAATGCAATCACTGGATTGCCACAAATATCAGTGACAGGCCCAGAGCGATGAAAATAAAATTTCTGACCAAAGTTATCATCTTTAGTGGGAATTTAACTGATAGGCATATTAAAAAAACCTTTAGATATTCAAAGTCAGGCTTGAAAGTCAACACCAAAATGTACCTGGATGTGCTGAAGAGAATGGTGATTCCTTTTGCAATTGGGTGGCTGCTGGCAGACCCTGGGTGTGGCAGGAGAACTTACTGCTGACCCACAACTCCGAAGATATCCAGACATACCTTTCTCTCACTGGCCAAACCTCCTCCTTGACCTGAACCTAATGGACTTGTATTCACCCAGCTCTCTTCAGCTCTTTTTAAAAAAAGCATGCTTCCAGTTCTGGACCTGAAGTTAATCAACATCAAGCGTGTTCAGTACTAAAACTTGTTTTTCCATTGCTTTTAAATGTTTTAGAATTTAAAATTCACCAAAAACCCAAAATGAAAAAACATTGTTATAAGAAGCTAGCTTGTCAGTTAATCCCTCTGTATTAGACATTTTATTGAAAATATTTGACATTGGAAAGAAAATGTATGATTAAAATCTGAAAAAATATGGTATAATGGTTTAATTGAATTAAGTAGAAAACAGATATTATGAGAATATGCTCATGAGCTTTGTTTACAGTCAGGCATGTGTATTTTGTATGATTAATAACAAACTTGTTTGATTGAATAATCAGTCATTTCAAGTCTGGTTTTAACTCTTGCATTTAATTTTCAAGAAAGAAGCAAACACCAAACAAATCATAAAAACTACCATGGTTATCATAAGGTTTAATTCTCTATGAATTTGAAAGGTTTTTTATGGAGAATCTGATTTAGTTAAAATAGTTAAGCAAAGTTACTCCTAACACTCACGGTTCAATTTTGCATCATGCTCAGGATATGGATGTTGTTAAACATCATAGCCAGGATAAATCATTAAATGATTCTTATGACAAACTGTAGACAAATTAAAAAAAAAAAAAACACATTCTTAGCAGTAATTGACCATCCTTTTTTTTTAATCCCCATAACATCTAATAAGTATCTTTTAAAATCAAATGACTAAAAAATTTTAAAAGAGTAGCATTTATAAGGTTTTTTATAGAAATTAAAAAAAAAGAATAGAGTTTGTTTTCTTATTAAACATTACATTCACTCTAATCTAATTCAATGAAGATAGGTCTCATTTAATTAAAATAACGGAAAAAAATTTTGACATTTAGACTTGGCTGGTTTCTTTTAATTTCCAATGAAAAAGTTTTCCACTCTAATATTTACTCTATTTTTAAAGAAAAACTCATGTGACAGACAAAACTACATTGAGTAAATTCTTTATGTCAATGAATATCAATTAAAATCAATATTCAGTAGAAGAAATGTCATTCAAATCTGTATCAAACATAGAAAGGCTATCTGATCCCTCAAATAAGTGCTTTAAACAAAAAATATTCTTAATTTCACTGATTTATGAAAAAGTATGTTAAGTGTAGCTTAGGGTTACAAACTTTCTTGTGCTGCAACAACATCTTGTTATTCATTCAAGGTGTCATTGCTGATGGTAATGTTGGTTAAGGGACTCCTTAGCTCACCCCAGAGACTTACCATGTTACAGGATCCTTACATATCGGTCCCTCTTGCTTTATAGGGTGTCATCACTTCTTTTTCCATCTCTGCATTGCTAATCATTTGCAAAATTAGAATCTATTAGCAACAATGGGGCGGAATTTTTTAGTTGATCAACTTTATTGCAGGGTTTTCCCTGATTTTTGTACTTTATTGTCCTGTTGTTACTTGAGACTTTATTCTCATCATTATGACTATCTTGATATTGGATTTCTATTTGAGTTTATTTTACAACATCTTTTCTGGTCTGCTCATCTGTTGTTCATGCTAAATCATCAAATATATCTACATGAATAACTCTTGCTTTACTTGTAGAGTCTTTAGACTTTAACTCAGATACGATATTGAAAAACAATGCCTTCTTTGCTTTAGGATTCATTCCGGATCTTTCATCATTAGGAATATGGATATAAACACATAGACAACACAATGAAAAATAGGAAAATGACTTGCATTTCGCTCGTAGGATACATATTAATAAACTTCAGTTCACTTTTACTCCTATTTTGTGATTACCCAGTATGTGTATGGTTGTTTCAATTTAGGAAAGTTATTATATGAAGTATTTTTGTAACCAAAAGCAGTAGTCATTTTAATCACAAGATAAATCATAAGCGTTAGAATATGTTTGACAGTTACTGGTATAATACGTTAGGCATAAAGAGTGTGCAAGTCACCTCACAGTCCGTTTATTCCGATTTGTCTATTAAGAAAAAAAAATTATTATCTCTCAAAAACTGCAGGACTTAAAAAAATATTCTTTGACGAACTGTGTTAATTCATGCAAAAATAATGTTAAATTTTTGGGATCAGGCCCTTTTGCATTTGAGGAAAATAAAAATATGAGGTATATACTGGCTCATCACGGGTGGCCGCAAGACTCCTTGGTTTTATAAATCTTCCGTAATGTAAAAATTACCAAATTAATTGATTATAATACAATTAACTAGAAAATATCACACTTGAAATATATATCTGTTGTCCCATATCTCTTTCTGTCTATCTCTCCCTCTCTCTAGAGAGGAAAACTTGCCTTTTTCTCCTAAAAAGGGCCGCAAGGCGCATTCTACGTTGGGGCTGCTAAGTGGCTAAGAAGCACACTAGCAGCCGCACTCACTGGAAGGAAGGGTCCAGTTTACATGTCTCATATTGGAATCGCAGGCCTACAATTAAATGTTGACATTTAATTACTATATTAAAAAGCTAAAGGGTAAAAAAAACCTACAAAAATTTCACAGACAAGAAATGAAGAGGAGTAGAAAATTTTGCAACTACATTTTTTACGAAAATGGTGCAAAAAATTCAAATACGAATGCAAATATCCGTTTATGAGACATAGAATACAAACACTAAACAGTACAGTAACACTACATCCTAAATAACGGTTTGACATAGAAACAAATTGTAACAGTAAACAGTAAACCATTAAAAAATTATCAAAAACGCGTGTTAAAAACATTTGTCTTCGCCAGGAATAACTAAGGTAAAAAAAAAAAAAAAAGAAATTGAAATTCGTGGAAAAAAAGAGACAAATATTTTGGACAGTCAGCAGTCAGTGCCTAATTCTAAATGAAAATATGTAAAAAAAAAAAAAATTGCTTAGACCGAAACTATTTTTCTCTAATTCGAACATAAAAGTGGTTGAAAAGCCATGGAAGTTTTACTACATCAAAACAATTGGAAACTGAAACCCCGCAACAACGTAATGTCTACGCCTAAATTTCGTTTTTTTAATTGATATAAAGTTTTGAAACGATTGATGAAATGGAAGAAAACTCGATGGGACGGCTTCTCAGTTCAGTTCAATTTAGTTTAGTTTAAGTTTACCATATAAAACTATTGCAGAAGAATGACCCCCCAGTTAATTGCAGGAAGACTAATCGTAAGTATTTACAAATTTCATACTTCACTCCAAACTATTTTTTAGAAATAAGATGGACAAAGTCAAAAACCTATTTTAATTCACTTTTTTTGTATTTTTTAAAAATTAATTCTCAGATTACTTTTTTTTTTTTTTTATCAATAACCAAAATCTAATTCCAAAATCCCGTAAATCGACCACGAGCCTTCATGAAAATTAAACCGTACCAACAATTAAAAGTTCCTCCACGCTGCACAAAACGCCGCCCCGACGTAGGTGAACAGAGAACAGAAATCAGCAGTTACACAAAGTACCAACAAGTCCCTGGAGATTCAGACGGAGGCCAGCCGGTCAGCTTAAAAGAATTCCAAAAGTATTGGCATCCAATACTTGGACCAAAGTAAAAAAAAAAAAAAAAAGGGGGAAATGAGGAAATATTTCCTGACACAAACACGTTCCTAAAAAAAAAATATCATTCGAAATTTCCATCGTGGTTAGATTTCTTCTTGCGATCATATGCTTCTTTCTTGTTTATAAACTTGTAACATTAGCAATGATTTACGAGCAATACCGAGTAACGACACCAAATAAAACAAAAAACCTACATGACATGACGTGGAGTGCACGCGGTTGGTGCCGTTGTGCATGCGTGCGTGCGTGCGTCGTCGTTGGTGCTCGGTTTTTGGAATTAATCCATTAAGTTTTAACACTTGGTGTTAGTGTTTTGCTAAGCCAGAGTCTGAACTAGTGGTTTTCAAAGAGGCCGGTATCGCCCCTTACGAATGATAACTTTCAGGGGAGGCACTTGCAAGTAAGCAATAGTTGGATTGGGGTGGGGCGGACATTGAATTAGGAGAAGGGAGCATCGTTGGACCATTTAAATGTGATAATGATTTTGCTAGACAGGCCTGAATAACGGGACGATTGAATTAAGCTTACCAGTATGAACTAACCAGACAATAGCTAATAATCAATCAATCATCATTAAAAAT